>JADBJO010015458.1:14074-28762 GCA_016801955.1 Conus betulinus
CAGCGCCTTTTCAGGGACTGTCAGAGTCCAGCAAGGAAAAAGTCACATCACAAAACAACTCAGTCCATCAAAAAAAAAAAAACATATCCAGAAAAGAAAGAAACAACAACATGCAACTGTGACATGGTGGGTCAACTCTTTCTTGTAAGCCACACAAAAAAGGATGCGCGCAGTCCACATGGGCAAATACAGGAGTGGACAGTTAGACTCCACTCTGGACAGTGCTTAACAAGTGTCACTCGCTGCCAGATGAAACAAAGATCTGGCATGTCTTAACTGCTGTAAGAAAAAAATGACAGAAGTTTCCAGAACAAAGCCAGGAGAACGGTCTACAAAGGCAGGGGAACAACAGGCATTTACTCTGAGTCTATGTAATGCTCAATGTACACACAGAATTGAAAGTGCAAACACATGTAGTGAGCATTACATGTACACAGAGTAAATGCATATGTGTAATACTCTGTATATGCGTATCCAATGCTCAATGTACATACATGTATAGTATGTAATGTTCTATACGACATATAAACAGAGCACTGCATACACGCATACACAATGAGCATTGGATACCCAGATGTACACGCATACATATATACAACTATGTAACACACAAGCACATATATCACACTGGTGTTTAACACATCACTGGTAAAACTGCTTTTCCTATACAAACTATTTAGGGAAAGTTTTCTACAGTGTCAGCTGACCAACAAGAAACAAAACAGTCTGAATGACAATTTCAACACACCAACCAGAACAAAACAAAAAAGGTCTGAATGACACAATTTCAATACACTGACTAAAAGAAACAAGAAGTCTTCATCACACGCAATTTCAATACACTGACTAAAAGAAACAAGAAGTCTTCATGATACACAATTTTAATAAACTGACCAAAAAGAAAGTCTTCAAGACACACAATTTCAACATGCTGACTAAAAGAAACGAGAAGTCTTCATGATACACAATTTCAAGTGATTGCTGACAGATCTACATTCCCAGGAGCAACGGACAAGGGAGAAGATCCTGGCCTTGTCCCTTCAGGGACTAGGGCTGTGTGCATAGTGGACCCCGACCCAGCCATACAACGCCCGTCCGGGAGAAAAAACCCTGCTCTAGTTCATCTCTTTTCCAGCTTACTGGCGACGGCCAAAGCCGTGCAGAGTGCACCTGGCCCGACCCCTGTGAAGAGAGCCCTGATTTTGCTGGTCGTGCAAACCGTACTCCCCCCGGCTGTCTGGGTAAAGGGACCAAACTTCTCCTATGATTTTTTTTACACTTGTTATCTTTCTTTCTAACATTGATGACAAGAAATTCATCACTTCCATGAGGCTAAGATAATTCATTTATGCACAAAATACCACAATCATGCCAACAGAGAGATTCTCTCTGCTGCTTGGGACAAAAAGAGAAGTGGGAGGAAATGGCAAGGAGTTAAAATGCTGTCTTCTTTTTCCCACCAAATGAACAACGTCACAAAGTCTTCAACTTCAGATCCAATACAATTTATATGAACAGAAAATGCCAGTCAAGGGTACATTTTCTGTAAAAACTAAGAAACACCCACATTGATTCAGAAGTCTTTGACAGTTTTTAATCACTGATTCATTCAATCTATTTTGATTGTTTCTTTTAACGTTTTAGAAATAAAAGTGTTTTAGTCAGATTGGTAAATAATCGCAGTAAAATGGTAAGTGTGCCACAGGTGAATCTAGCTGAACTGTATGAACCTTGTGTGAGAGTGAAGGCAAGAAAGATTGTGAAGATCATAGCCATCTTCTTTACAAATATTACGAATTGCTACACAGATCAGAACAAGATTCAGCTTTATCCACAAGCCCAAAGAGTTACTGAATAAATATTATAAATTTCTTCATTATAAACTATTATGATATACTGACTTGATCAGAAGTGTGCTTGTGTGGGTGGGTGTGGGGTGGTGGTGGTGAGAGAAAGTGGGTGTGGGTGTGTCCATCTACATGTAAAAGTATCTGTATACGTGTGTGTCTCTGGTTGTACAAGCGAGTGTGTACGTACATGCGCAGCATAAATTACAATATTCTCACAGTTAAGATTGTTAATTTTTATGCACTACCTATGTTTATGGTTGATTTCATTATCAATTTCTTAACTTGATCCCTTTCTTACATAACTCTCTTTCATAGCCAAAATTGCTGATGTTTAACTCTGTGTGTGTGTGTGTGTGTGTGTGCGCGCGCGCGCGCATGTGTCTTTCACATTTTCAGTAATGTCACTTCTATTCAGGGTTATAACTTGTCAAATTCATTAATTCACAGTTAATAATCTTATCACATCACATGATACATGAAAAAAAACCCACTCATTTTTAACCAGCCGCTGTGGCGAAGTGGTTAGCATTGCAGACTCCTAACTGGGCGGTCAAGGGTTTGATTCCCATCAGATTATGTGGGATTTTTCTGCCCCAATCAGCTCCTACCCAGAGTTGAGTTTGTTACAGGCTCAGTTGGGAAGACAGGGACCACACAGTCAAGTTTCATCCACTAAATGGATGCATCTCGGAGAGAGTTTTCCTGACCAACACTGCAAGTGTCTCTATCTCTCTGGCCTGGTTGACTCCAGGATACATTATGAAAAGAAGTGTGGAGTACAGCCCTGTCATGCAGTCTCAGACGAAAAATGGAAATCTGTAGCATCATTTTTATCTCATTCTCAAATAAATGTTAGTGAACCGCCCAAAAAACATGGGCAAACGAATCACAAGACAAAACATGATGTGTTTTCGACCTCTTAGGTCTTCAGGCAAGACAACAAAACAATTATTACAACAAAAATATCAAGATACATGGGATGTAGATAGTGTACTACAATACTTAGCTGGTTGGCCGGATGTAGGAAAGATGACTCTTACGCAGTTGACCCTTAGACTGGTTATGTTGTTAGCCCTGCTGTCTGATCAGAAGGGTCAAAACATCCACACACATTAAAATGTGATGTCAGATTTAAAGATGACAAGTGTGTCTTAGTGTTTAGCACTGTGTTGAAGCAAACTTAACCAGGGTCACATGTGCAACCATTAGAACAAGAGCCTTTTGTAAATAAAAACTTGTGTATTGTTACCCACCATTGACAGTATTTACGAGTGACAAAGACTCTGAGGAAAGGGAAACAACTCTTCATTTCATTTGTCAAACCCCACAGTGAAGTCTCAAGAGACACTATATCCAAGTGGATTAAAACTGTTTTGAGGTTAGCCAGGGTGGACATCAGCCATTTTTCAGCTCACAGCACCAGAGCAGCTAGCACTTCAGCAGCATTCAGCAGAGATCTGTCTATTGACTGCATAATGAGAGCGGCTGGGTGGTCTAGGCAGACCACTTTTACCAAGTTCTAGGAACTTCTACTGCAAACCTGTGCTTCAGAAATCTTTGGGACAATCAGTTCTAGACAGTTTTGTAAATAAGAAGGAATGCTGCAGGGTCCAGGTTTGACCCAGTGACTGACTGATGCTTCATGATACAGTTTGACCCAGTGACTGATGCTTCATGATACAGTTTGACCCAGTGACTGATGCTTCATGGTACAGTTTGACCCAGTGACTGATGCTTCATGGTACAGTTTGACCCAGTGACTGATGCTTCATGGTACAGTTTGACCCTGTGACTGATGCTTCATGGTACAGTTTGACCCAGTGAATGATGCTTCATGGTACAGTTTGACCCTGTGACTGACTGATGCTTCATGGTACAGTTTGACCCAGTGACTGATGCTTCATGGTACAGTTTGACCCAGTGACTGACTGATGCTACATGGTACAGTTTGACCCTGTGACTGATGCTTCATGGTACAGTTTGACCCAGTGACTGACTGATGCTTCATGGTACAGTTTGACCCAGTGACTGACTGATGCTTCATGGTACAGTTTGACCAAGTGACTGACTGATGCTTCATGGTACAGTTTGACCCAGTGACTGACTGATGCTTCATGGTACAGTTTGACCCAGTGACTGATGCTTCATGGTACAGTTTGACCCTGTGACTGATGCTTCATGGTACAGTTTGACCCAGTGACTGACTGATGCTTCATGGTACAGTTTGACCCAGTGACTGACTGATGCTTCATGGTACAGTTTGACCCATTGACTGACTGATGCTTCATGATACAGTTTGACCCAGTGACTGACTGATGCTTCATGGTACAGTTTGACCCAGTGACTGACTGATGCTTCATGGTACAGTTTGACCCAGTGACTGACTGATGCTTCATGGTACAGTGTGACCCAGTGACTGATGCTTCATGGTACAGTTTGACCCTGTGACTGATGCGTCATGGTTTGACCCAGTGACTGATGCTTCATGGTACAGTTTGACCCAGTGACTGATGCTTCATGGTACAGTTTGACCCAGTGACTGATGGAAAGTGATGGCATGCCAAATTACCTCTAACTCTTAAGTCTCACGTCATTGTGAATGTCCAATCGCTTGAAGATTACTGATTAGTAAATTCAACCAGACTTACTTGTAAATTGAGACTGAATTGGAATTATTTAGAGTCTAGTGATGGCAATGAGCAATTACGTGCCCTCCCATCTCGGCTCTGGATGATTCTCACTTACCCTCCCAGGTACTGTCTGTTGAATTTATTTTAGAGCTCATTCGTGTCTACATACTGGCTAGATGTGCACACATCACATCTCACGTAATTGCTCTTTCCATCACTAGACTCTAAAATAATTCCAATTTAACATCAACTTACAGGTAAGCCTTGTTAAAAACATACTAATTATACCTCAACCTCTGTTCTTCTTTTCCTGACTTCCAATGAAGAGAGGCCAATAAAAGTGAAAGGAAAACTTTCAATACAGACAAGCACCCAAAAAAGCTGAATACTGTATACAGCCATATGCATGCACACACCACCACCACCCAGGGCTTGGACGGAGGCTGCCACAGAGAGCAGAAGACCAACAGCACCGACTCCAACCAATCACTTCCTGCAAAAAAAAAGGGTCCAGGATCCTGCGTCAAAGCCACAAGTGGACTCCAGGGCCAATGGCCTTGAGGGCACAAGGTAAGTCCCCTGAACCTGTGTTTCTGAAATTTGTTTTTTGTTTTTTTTGTGTGCCACAAGGAACACTTCTTGTGAGGAACTACCTCATATCCAACATTGGATCCACTCAAAAGTGAGTTCTGTAAAGCACCAGATCTCCCTCATCTTCGCCATAAAGTCATCATGACCACTACCACGTATCACTCTGCATCGAGTATTACTGGATCTGGCGAGCCTTACCCCAGACAGGAGATCAACCAGGGCCTACGTCTGACAGCCAAGCTACAGCGATATTCATCGCATCAAGGCTTTCTTAGTGAGTGTGTTAGGAACAAACTCATACCCAAGGGAATGAAAATTTCCTTTGGATTCATGGCGCTTCCACCTGACACTAATCTGACTGATAGAATCAAGTTTTGAACTCAGCAGAAACTTCCATTTTACACATCTGCAAGGACTTTTACAAGGGGGCAGCAAAAGAAATCCAACATGAGCTGCAAAAGTACAATAACATACTCCGTAACACACTCACTGATAAACTCTACCTGGATTTCCAAGCAACACTCCAGCGAAAAGAGAGCAGAATTAAACTCCAGCGTAAAGCCACAAAAAGAAGGAAACTGACAACACTGATGAAATTGGTGGGTGAGGCTTCCAAACTTCCGATAAACTTTTCTCCACGTAATGCCACTTCTACCAAGAACAGATGCTTCAAAGGAAAATGAAGCCTGAGGTACTTCCAGAACCATCACAAGTGATCAACCTGTCTTCTCACACACTTACCAAGGAACAAACACAACTTCTTTCATACGGACCCAAGTTCTGTCCCACTCCCGCCTCCGCAATTATTTGACAACACCAAAGAGGGACTCCGCAAAATCCGATTGAAAGAATATTGGTACGATGAAAACGCTCCAGCTCAAAAGCCACACAAGTTGAAATTTTACAAAAAGACTTTTTATGAACCCCCAAAAGGACGAGATGAAGCCCTGGATGCCTACTGCTCTACATTCCTCTCCAAAGTAATGGCCTTCAGACCCATTACCCCTGCACACCGGAATTTGGACAAGAAAAGCTGAATAGGCCTGCAGCAACTGAAAAATCTGGTAACCAAGAGAGAGATCCGAATTTCACCAGCGGACAAAGGGGGAGTGGTAGTTATTCAGGATTTTTGTAAATACAAGAAGGAAGCACTGAGGCAGCTAAACAACGGTGACCATTACGAGCGACAGAGGAAAGACCCCACTGTGGAAATAGCCAAGAAATCCAATGAATTCACGCAGAAGCTCCTAGACGATGGTGTTATAGACAGGAAAACATATGACTGGGGTCTGACAGATCTCACCAACCTAAGAACTGGGGTATTTTATCACCTCCCCAAAGTACACAAAGATTTGGACAGCCCTCCAGGACGACCCATCGTGTCAGGAGTGGGTGGTCCCACAAAACGGCTTTCAAGGCTGGTGGATCACTGGCTACAGCCTGTAGTGCAATAATTTTACCATCCTACTTGAAGAACACAAACCCATCTCCTTCAGACTATAAGAGAATGGAACAACTCCATGCCGTCATTGAATGATGAAACACTCATTGTAACAATTGATGTTGTGGGTCTGTACCCAAACATCCCTCATGAGGAAGTATCGACATCCCTTAGAGAGATTCTGAAAGACCCTGGATACCAGACAGACAATATCCCCAAACTTTCACTTTTAACACAGATTGTAGAACATATTTTACAAAACTACTACTTTGAGTTCGATGGAGAGATGTTCAGACAAATCCATGGCACTGCAATGGGCACGCCAATGGCCCTGATCATAGCCAATATTTTCATGGGACATCTTGAGAGGCGTCTCCTGCCAAATCTCCCTGGTGTTTAAGAAACAACTGTTGGCGCAGATTCATAGACGACATTCTGATGCTCTGGAAACATGGGGAGGAGAACCTATACCAGTTCCTATGCTGGCTGAATGCTCAACATGATACCATCAAATTCACGAGCCATTATGGGAGAACCAATGTGCCTTACCTTGATGTGAACATGAGCATAAAACATGGGCAGATCACCACAGACCTGTATGTGAAGCCCACAGATGCCAACATGTACCTGCCGTTCCATTCCTGCCATCCTCGTCACTGCACGAGAGGAATCCCCTATGGACAGTGCCTGCGTATATGCAGGATCTGTTCAGAGGAGGAAACTTTCCATCAACGATGCAGCGACCTTAAGAGGAAGCTGCAGAGGCGAGGATACCCAGAGCAACTGATACAGGAGGCCATCACAAAGGTCACAGCTCTTCCAAGAGAACAAACCCTCCAATACAAAGACAAGAAAAACAACGAGAGGGTTCCCTTCATAATAACCCACAACCCCTCTCATCCAGACATAGGAGGATGGCTCAAAGACATGATGCCCGATCTTCATAGAAGCCACAGAATGCAGAGAGCCATGCCGCAGCCACCAGTGGTAGGGGAAAGAAACTGCAACAATCTCAGAAAAATTCTGATGCCATCAAGCTACCACAAGCCATCACTCATAAACAAAGTGACAGATCACCAGGGGTATACAAGTGTACTGCCGGCAGATGTGTTCTTTGTCAGAAACATCTTCAAGAGACATCTACATTCACATGTGTTAGAACAGGGCAGACTTTCCACATCAGAGATGCTATGGGCTGCAAAAGCTCCAATCTAATTTACTTAGTGGACTGTGCTAGGTGTCAAGATGTCCAATATAACGGAGAAACAAGCCAGACTCTGTCCAGGCGATTCCATGGACACAGATCGAACATTAAAAAAACAGACAACAAAAATCATAACATTAGGACCCAAACACAGAGTGCTGGTAGAACTGATTTAACATGCAGGGAAACTTTAGTAGCCAACCATTTCCAAAGCAGTGGACATAGTGAGGAGGATCTCCGTGTCACTCCTATTGAACTGATGAAAACACCTGATACCAGACAGAGAAGAACACGTGAAAGGTACTGGTGGCATAAGATCAGGACTAACTACCCCAATGGCCTCAATGTCTGGGACTAGCTGAATGTAGGGAACCACACTTCTTATTTACGTATAACAGACACATAAACATGTGTGCGCACGCACACGTACGCATGCACAGATACACACACACACACACACACACACTCTCTCTCTCTCTCTCTCGCTCACACACACACACACACAAAAACACACTCTCTCTCTCTCTCCCCTCTCTCTCTCTCGCTCTCACACACACACACACACACACTCGCTCACACACTCATTCACTCTCTCTCTCTCTCTCTCTCTCACACACACACACACACACACACACACATGCATGCTGCAAGCATGCATGAACGCACACATGCAAGTATTCACACACAAACGCAAGTATAGACATATAGAAAGGGATGGGTAGGGATTGTATGGTGGGATTGAGAGTTAATGGTGAGGGAGGAGGGTGGTGGAAGTGAGAGATAAGACTTTCAAGGTTTCAGTTGAATGTAATGTGAGTGTATACAACAGTGCCATTTGTATGTGAAAATCATGAAATGTGTTTTTCCCATTACCTTATTGTAAGCAAAAGATGCATTTGAAAATGATGGAAGACGGGGAGGAGGTATTGTCGGGTATCTTTAGTGGCACCAGTGTGAGCTTGAGCTCATTTCCGTTTGTTTTTGAAGGTCTTGACTGACTGCCCTATGTTTTTTATTTCACATGAAGCTCATTGCTGCTATTTCTTTCTTTAATTCTGGTGGGCTTTTGTTAGGATTTTAGAGCAGTGAGTGAGAATTCAGGTAAATTGGGAGTGAGAGATGATCAGTTTCAGAATATAAAATGCTGTGCTTTGGGCTGTCATTCAGTGGGCCCTTGGTTTTTTATGCTTGACAAGGTTTTATAAATAAACCGAAAATTTGCAATATGCTTATTGGGTGTTGTGTGTTTTTGTTTTTTTGTTTGTTTTCAGACTGAAGTATTGTTAGGTATGCTTAAGCCTTTACACATCCCAGCAATTCTTAATACCTGGAATCTTGTCAATGTCCTTCCCAATTCTTCTGTTTTTAGCCTCTGAAACATTTTGAGCCCACAGTTGTTTTTTTTTTTAGCCACTCAAATTTGGCGATGTCAGCAAAAGCTTTAACAAACCAATCTAGAGTAAACTAATCGATTGGTTTGAGAAGTGAAACCTGATGGTCTTAATATTACCCCCCCCCCCCCCCCCCCCCTTCCATTTTCCCAGCAGATTTCTGCAAATCACAAGAATGACCTTGGAGACCTTTAAGAAGCCTGAAATCAGGCTAAAATCCAAACAGTCTCATGTCTGCAAAGTGCAGAGAGGTCAAGGACAGAGGAGGTGACATGGTGGTGTCGTTGGATGACGACGACGAAGACAACCTGTCCCTGCAGAGATGACATAGTGGTGTCGTTGGACGATGACAACATGTTCCTGCAGACAGCAGAGGAGATGACATGGTAGTGTCGTTGGACGTCGCTGAAGACAACCTGTTCCTGCAGACGGCAGAGGAGGCAAAACAGCAGGGTGAGGAGGAAGCAGAAGAGGGGAGACCATCCAAGAAGAGGCAGAAGGGGGGACGGCACAGGAGAGGCACCAGCTGCTGGGAGAGGTCAGCATGAGTGACCGTGGACGAAGAATCCGTGTGCTGTGAAGAGACAGGTGAGAAGACATTAGCACTGGGGAAGGGGAGAGGTCAGCATGAGTGACCGTGGACGAAGAATCCATGTACTGTGAAGGGCATCAGTGACCGTGGATGAAGAATCCGTGTACTGTGAAAGGGGCATCAGTGACTTGGATGAAGAATTCATGTGCTGTGAAGGGGCATCAGTGACCGTGGATGAAGAATTCTGTGCTGTGAAGGGGCATCAGTGACCATGGATGAAGAATTCATGTGCTGTGAAGGGGCATCAGTGACTTGGATGAAGAATTCATGTGCTGTGAAGGGGCATCAGTGACTTGGATGAAGAATTTATGTGCTGTGAAGGGGCATCAGTGACCGTGGATGAAGAATCCGTGTGCTGTGAAGGGGCATCAGTGAGAAGACATTAGCACTGTGCTGGGAAGGGTCATCATGAGTGACCGTGGACGAAGAATCCGTGTGCTGTGAAGAGACAGGTGAGAAGACATTAGCACTGGGGCTGGGAGAGGTCAGCATGAGTGACCGTGGATGAAGAATTCATGTGTGCTGTGAAGGGGCATCAGTGACCGTGGATGAAGAATCCATGTACTGTGAAGGGGCATCAGTGACTTGGATGAAGAATTTATGTGCTGTGAAGGGGCATCAGTGACCGTGGATGAAGAATCCATGTACTGTGAAGGGGCATCAGTGACATGGATGAAGAATTCATGTGCTGTGAAGGGGCGTCAGTGACTTGGTGATCTATTTATGTGCTGTGAAGGGGCATCAGTGACCGTGGATGAAGAATTCATGTGCTGTGAAGGGTCATCAGTGACTTGGATGAAGAATTATGTACTGTGACATGGGCATCAGTGACTTGGATGAACACATTCATGTGCTGTGAATGGGCATCAGTGACTTGGATGAAGAATTCATGTGCTGTGAAGGGGCCATCAGTGATCTTGGATGAAGAATTCATGTTGTAAAGGGGCATCAGTGACCGTGGATGAAGAATTCATGTGCTGTGAAGGGGCATCAGTGACCGTTGGATGAAGAATTCATGTGCTGTGAAGGGGCATCAGTGACCATGGATGAAGAATTCATGTGCTGTGAAGGGGCATCAGTGACTTGGATGAAGAATTTATGTACTGTGAAGGGGCATCAGTGACTGGGGATGAAGAATTCATGTGCTGTGAAGGGGGCATCAGTGACTTGGATGAAGAATTCATGTGCTGTGAAGGGGCATCAGTGACTTGGATGAAGAATTCATGTGCTGTGAAGGGGCATCAGTGACGTGGATGAAGAATTCATGTGCTGTGAAGGGGCATCAGTGACTTGGATGAAGAAGTCATGTGCTGTGAAGGGGCATCAGTGACCGTGGATGAAGAATTCATGTGCTGTGAAGGGGCATCAGTGACCGTGGATGAAGCCATTCATGTGCTGTGAAGGGGCATCAGTGACCATGGATGAAGAATTCATGTGCTGTGAAGGGGCATCAGTGACTTGGATGAAGAATTTATGTACTGTGAGGGGCATCAGTGACGCCATGGACGAAGAATCCATGTACTGTGAAGGGGCATCAGTGACCGTGGACTGAAGAATCCATGTACTGTGAAGGGGGCATCAGTGACCATGGACGAAGAATCCGTGTGCTGTGAAGGGGCATCAGTGACCGTGGACGAAGAATCCATGTACTGTGAAGGGGCATCAGTGACCGTGGACGAAGAATCCGTGTGCTGTGAGGGGGCATCAGTGACCGTGGACTAGAATCAACTGAAGAATCCATGTACTGTGAAGGGGCATCAGTGACCCATGGAAAAAAAAATCGTGTGCTGTGACTGGGCATCAGTGACCGGGGACGAAGTGTGTGTACTGTGAAGGGGCATCAGTGTGTATGGACGAAGAATGTGTGTGTGTGTGTGAAGGGGTGTGTGACCGTGGACGAAGAATTTTTTGTGCTTACAGGGGCATCAGTGACCGTGGATAAGAATCCATGTGCTGTGAAGGGGCATCAGTGACCGTGGACGAAGAATCCATGTGCTGTGAAGGGGCAGGTGTATTGTGACGGTAGAAATGTCTGCACGTCCATAAAACCAAAAAACCATAAAAAAGGTTCTGATGATCTATTTAGTGGAGTCATCATTACCACATAGCAGTGTTCTGGTGGCATTTACATGACAGTCATCATTACAGCATAGCGGTGTTCTGATGATCTATTTATATGATAGTCATCATTACAGCATAGCAGTGTTCTGATGATCTATTTACATTGACAGTCACATCATTACAGCAGCATAGCAGTGTTCTGATGATCTATTTACATGACAGTCATCATTTTACAAAAAACATAGCGGTGTTCTGATGATTTATTTACATGATATCATCATTACACACAGCGGTGTTATATGATTTATTATACGATTTTTTTCAAAACAGCATAGCGATGCGGAGATCAAGCATTGCAAAATAGAATGTCTGGTTCTTTTATAAAGGTTTAATTATAGCTCTAACTTTATTTAGCCACCGCTCCTGAAATAGATATAAATCTTCTTTATCTGAGTACTTTTTACTGTTCATAACAAAAAAACATATCTATTTCAATGTCAATAACGCTTCCAGATTATGTCACAAGCGAACAACTTGCAGTATGTTAAAAGTATCATCTGTTCAGCTTTGATTCATATTCTCCAATGATTTTCATCTGTCTGCATGCTATTGAGGATTCCTTCAGTAATGAATGTGCACATTTACATACAAATAAAACAGACTTTTGGTTTATACTGAGTCTGAAGAAGAATTCAATTACGATTCTTTACGATGTTGTTAATGAAGCATCTGCCTTGCCTAGTCAGCCTGCCTCAACCACTTAAATGCCTTCTCTCTCTTTTTTTCTCTCCCTATGCTCTCCCCAACCCCATCCGTCTTCCACCAACCATTCTCAAATTGTTCATTTTTAAGACCGAGTCGAAGTGATTCTTAATGTCAACACCACCAAACGATCACGCCAGGTATCAATCACTGTTCTTTTTATTGCACCGCATTGTAATTAGGTATGCATACCAGCAATATCGCTCTCCACAATCTCTTCTCATTGTTCTGTGCCTTTCCTACTACCTCGGAGCTCCCCCCTTGCTCTCTTCTGTTTGTGGTATTTAGGATGATAGATATTGTCTGCACGCCTTTCAAATACTTTCTCACTGTATCTTACTCTCCCCGTTAATACTGTTTACTTCAATGTCAATATGCAGCTGGTTTTCATCGATGCAGATGGTATTGTTTGTATTTCTGTAAGATGACAGTGATTACTGTTCATGCATTCTTGTTTCATGACGATTGTTTTGCATTTTAACCACTATTAAATGTTGCAGAGTATACTGTATCATACATGCATGCATGTATGTGAATTAGTATGTGAATATGCATTTATACATATGTAAATGTGCCAAAGTTTTAACTAACACATGCCCTGTGTGTGTGTGCGTCTGTCTGTCTGTGTGATGTGGTGTGGTGTGTTTTTGAGTTTTGTTCTTTGTTGAATTTGGAGAAAAGAAAAAGGGTTGAACTTTGGTGAATTAATAACTGGAGTTGAATGTTGAAGTCAGAGTTGATCAAAATTTCAAGTTGTCTCTTTTCCAGTCTATCTTCCTGAAGTACGCATGATATTACAACCATCACCACCACCCCTCCTTTCTTTTGTCTTTTTTCTCCTTTCCCTCCCAAACAACTCATGCAAAAGCGTTTCTTTTTCTTCAATGATGAAACTGGGAATATCTACTATACAAATACATCTGGAATGTTAATCATTTGCTTACAGTTATGGTGTTGTCCCTTAGTTCACATCATAACACTTTATTCATGTAATGTCAGTGGGAAAAGAGTGTGTGTGTGTGTGTGTGTGTGTGTGTGTGTGTGTGTGTGTGCGTGTGTGTGTGTGTGTGTGTGTGGTTTTCATTCTGTCAAAAAGCTGATTATTCATATCATCAGTACTATGTCATTTCTAATTTTCTTATGAGTGTGTGTATGTCCTCTAATGCTCACCCCACCCTTCCCCACTTTCCAAATCCATTTTTTTTCCTATACATGTAAATAATCCATGAGTTGAAAGGAGTGACTCAGTGAGCGTGAACAATAGCAAACAGGATGTACACTTTGTTCTCATTCAAAGAAAATATTATCATGCAGTTTATGTAATCCAATGCTCTTTTAAATAAAAATCCTTGTTGGAAAAACAAAAAAGGACTTTTTACCCCTTCATGAGCTAAATCTGAAATTCATGTATGTATAAAAACCCTATTCAACCAAATTATTTATCGCCTCTCTTCAGTCATACAGAGTCAAGTGAGTATCAGTGCGTGCGCCAGCCAAGAACAGTCAGTTGGCGCCCAGGCAGGCCAAGGATAGGACAGTGAACACGACACACAACAAAGTTATTAAAGATCCCATACACAGTAATAATAAAATCGACAAACAGTTGATAACAACAATTAGTGAAGGTTAAAAACTTGTACAGTTTTGTTTATTGTAATATAAAAATAACCTAGTTTGAGGGGTATGCACATCCTTTTTTCACCCTCACTCGTTCCCTGCTTGCTACGTGGCCGCCATCATGCATGTGCATGCGCGGGCCCGGTACCCAACAGGATTTGTCCTAAATTTTATGACACACTCGCACTCTAGTAGCCCCTAATTTGCCCAAATTTATACTCGACAACAGAGGCGTTATCCAGCAGAGACTGGTAAATCTCATTCCCCTGTGTAGTCAGCAAGAGACTGACAAAAGATCAGCAGAGACTGAACACTGAAAGTCAGCAGAGACTGACACAATGGCCGAAGAGAGCCATGAGCGGCAAGAGGCCACGACAGTGGCATTCGCGGACCTGTAGTCACTTGACGCAAAAATGTCTGGCCGCTTGTATAGACTTGAAGCCATGCTGCAGAGAATCGCTGGCCAAAGCCTTTCGGGTGAACAACAGCCCAACAGAGCAGCAAGCGAGCTTTGTCAGCAGACAGTTCAGATTCAGATGTAGAAAAGTG
>JADBJO010015459.1:0-14897 GCA_016801955.1 Conus betulinus
TGCCTCGGGGGGTGCCTGTTTTGAGCGAACGAACGAGAAGAAGAAAGGTATATCACATTGTCCTTTAAAGGTTCGTTGTCGTTCTCCTTCTTCCGAATGACGTGATAGGCCGTTCCAGTAGGCATGCTTTGTCACTCTTGCTCCCGGTTTCCAGTCTCATAACAGTTACATTGTTGCATTGTATTACAACCTCCGATTATTGTTGTTGCGATCTTTACCGTTCATTTCTGATTTTTGGTTCTAAAAAGCTCTCTTCAAATAATCCAAGACGGGCAAGATACATGCTAATATCCAAGGTGTTATATCCCACCGACACAAAAGTGCCAAACCTACTAGATCTGAGTCATCCCAATCTTCCTGAACCTGGTGATGATGCTCACCCCTCCTCTATAGTGCTGCTAGTGATTACCAACCCAATCAGACAACGTGTGTAGGTTCAGGGGTGGTGTCGGGGCTAAGCCGGACACCAACAAGGCCGCGGGGCGGGGGGATGGGAGCACACACGCTCAGGTGCACCGGCGGTGGGTGGAGGACCCTGTGAGTGACCTGTCGAACGTCCGAGCTCGGCCCTTAGGTCGGGCAGTGCCAGGGGGTGTCCTGGGCGGCCAGGGGGCATCACCGGCGCAACGCGCGGAGCGCGTGGGGTGAGGCGGATAGGGAAACCACTGCGTGACCTCGGGGGGTGAGTGCATATCCAGATAGGTGGTAAGACAGGTGTTTGAACACAAGAAGCACACGTCGACAGGTGTGGCCGGATAACGCGGGTAACAACTCAACACAGTGGCACACCGTGGCGCCAGTTACCTTAACATGTGAGGACAGGACAGGGGCATTTCTTATGCACTCCACAACAAAAAAAAAAAAATAACAAATGGAATGCAGTCTTTACAATGAGCGATTGGACTTCGGTAGGGCTTAAAGCCGAGCTCTCTCGCTCCATAACATACAAACTACGGAAGCTCGTATTACGCATAGAAGGGCGGGTGCGGAGGGGCCTCTCCTCTCTCTTCTCTCCCTCCTCTTCCTTGAACCTTGCACCCCTCTGTTAACTACTATTGAGGAAGACAATTATTCTTATCCATTCTCTTCTGCTGTTTTGGTCTTCGCAATCGGTCTGCACGAAATGTGTCCTGTCGAAAATGTTCGTGTGACTTGTGTTAAACGTGTTACAGTGTGTTACACTAGAGTCAGTCAGCTGACAGCAGCGTGCCGACGGTAGTGGCGAATTGTTAACTGCATTGGTATTCATTGTAAAACGTATAGTGTCAGTTGTGAATCAGACAGCATGTAGTAAAGACGTAGAAGCATTGCTCTGTCTTCTGAGTTGACTGAAAGCGAGAACGAAACATGGTGTCAGAGGTGAGATTCTTCCTTGCACACTATTTCCTCACCAACACAAGCTTCATTTCAGTCCCGTTGAACATCACAAGTTTCTTTTTCGTCTCCTGCAGTCAAAGCATCTTTCTCATCCCAGTAACTTCGATGTACAGGCTCTCAGACATTACGTTTTGTTGTTGCTCCTGTATCAAGAAGGAATTTTTACCGGCATTTCGTTTAACAGCCATTTGTGCTCGTATGTCCTTGCTCCTTTTGGCTGGTTCTGTCATCAATCTTGAGAATTTTCCATCTTCACCTTTCTGTGTCCTGTCTCTTCTTCGATGTGTCGAATTCTGGGTTTCTTCTGAAACTGCTTGGGTGTTTTGCAGCACAGTGCAAAATGATTATGTGCCCCACAGGCTTTGCATTTTTTTCCAATGCTGGACATTTTTCCCTTTTCCTTTTGGATGATTTCCACCACAATATCTGCATTTCACCCTGGTCTCTGAATTGCTTCCTTTGCTTCTTGTTTTAGTTGTTCTCTTTTCTCTTTTCTCGAAATGCTTGGACTTCCTGCGCATCCTGGGCTTTTTTCGTCATTTGAAGGATTTGTTTGCTGATTCGTTTCATGCGCTCTGTACATATCAACACATGCAGTCCAATGTCAGCTTTCTCACCTCCAGTAGTTTTCGATCGCAGAGTCTCGTCACACACGCCCAACACGATTTGGTCTCTCAGCAGTCTGTCTTCCAGTGGACCATAATTGCAGGTCTTCACCAGTCTCCTCAGGTCTGCCACAAAACTCCTTCCATGGACTCTCCCGCCGCCTGATGTCGGCATTGAACTTGAACGCTTCGTAAGTTTCATTGGTGGAGCCCACACATTATTCTTCGAATTTTCTGAGAACTATGTCTATGTCATTTCTTTCAGTTTCATCAGCAAATACAAACCTTCATAGATGTCCCGAGCATCTAGACCAATGCATGAAAGGAAAACTGCTGTCCTGTGTTTTTGGATCTTTCTTCTTCGTTTTTGATTCGTGACGATTTCGTAGCTCCCCACAGCCTCTTGAACTTTCCCCCGGTTACTCTGAAGTATTTCCTCCCTTCACCTCAGTTAAAGGGGGCAGAGAAATCTTGGCATGCCGTCGACTGGTCCTCTTTCTTCTTGTTCGTCTTTTCTGTTTCAACTTCTATCATCGTCTTCATTTCAAATTTCCTTTCCTTCCTGCAAGGTTCTGTCACAATTCAGACTGCGAGTGAATACGCATCCAAAGAACAGAAGAAGCACAGGTCAACTTCGTCGTGATCACCCAAACAGATTGTAAGCCAGTACTCCTGGGACTGAAAGCTGTACAATCGTGCATGTTGTTCGCAATCAACGCGTAGAGAACATTGCAACAATAGCAGCAGATCAGAAAGCGGAAGAGGCAAACACAACGGACCATACTCACAAGATACAAGATGTGTTTTGGGGAGGAGGAAAGTTAGAAGGAAAACTCCATCTTGAACTGATCCCAGCACTGCAAGTGGCATGAAGATGCCTTGCAGGAAGTGACCGATAGCAGTCCAAGAGAAGGTGAAGAACGAGCTGAAAAGGTTGGAGAAATTGGATGTCGTCACCAAGTAGATAGCCCAACGGAGTGGATCAGCAGCTTGGTCGTGGCAACAAAGAGCAACGGGAATTCAGACTGTGCATTGATCCCAAGCCACTAAACAAAGCCCTAAAGAGAAACGAATACCCCCAGTCCCAGCTGTGATGACATGGGTGCTGCCACTCCTCCAGGATGCCAAATCTTTTTCACACACTTGGATGCCAGAAACGGGGTTTTGGCACGTGGTTCTTGGACAAAGACAGCCAGTTACCTGACGACCTTTGAGACTCCTTGGCAAGTACCCGTGGAAAAACGGAACGGGATGCCCCTTTGGATTTCACCAGCCCCGCCAGGGAGAGATTCCAGAGGAGGATTGAAACGGAATTTTGGCAGGACTGCCAGGCGTGGTAGCGGTTCATGATGACATTTTTGTTTTTGGCGTAGGGCAACCGAGGAAGCGGGAGAAAAAATCATGATGAGCCAACCTGAACCGTTTTTTCCTACAAGATATGTCGGAACACTGGAATCAAACTGAAACAAGGAGAAGATCGAGCTGAAACAAACGGAGATGCCCCCAGGGCACATCTTTTCAAGAGAAGCTTGAAGCTGATCCAAAGAAACTGACGCTGTCCAACCACTCTCAGTCCCTGAAGACAAAGCAGCAGTTACACAGAGACCACTGGGTATATCCGTCGGTTACCTTCAAACTCGCACCAAATCTTTCTGACACAGTAACACCACTCAGACAACTTGTGAGAAAGACGTCCACTTCAGATGGGATGAAGATGTCCCTGGTGAAGCCCTTGAAGAAAGTGAAGAGAATACTTTCTGAGCCGCCTGTGCTTCGATACATGACTACTCAGGAAAGTGTACGACCACACTTCAGTGTGATGCTTCCCAGTGTGGACTAGGAGCGTGTCTCATGCAGGAGGGGTCAGCCAGTACAGTACGCTTTCACGAGCTTTGACGGAAACGGAACAGAGCTACGCTCAAACCAGAACCAAAAGAAATGTTGACAATACTGTTTGGACTGGAAAGGTTTGAAAGGTATGTCTATGGAAGAGACATCCTGGTAGTGTCTGACCACAAGCTGCTTGAGACTATTCACAAAAAAAGCCTACTTTCAGCGCCCAAAGAGGATTCAGCGCGATGCTACTCAGAACTCAAAAGTTTAGATACACAGTAGTGTACAAGTGTGGAGCTGAGATGCAATCTGACTGATACCCTCAGCAGAGTCAGTGCAGCAGCGAAAAGCGGATCAGCAAGTCCCCCACAAAGAAGCCATCTTCTACACAGAACAGGAGAACACTGATCCCCTTCAAGAA
This sequence comes from Conus betulinus, assembly GCA_016801955.1. Classification (NCBI taxonomy): domain Eukaryota; kingdom Metazoa; phylum Mollusca; class Gastropoda; order Neogastropoda; family Conidae; genus Conus; species Conus betulinus. The sequence goes on from JADBJO010015459.1 coordinate 4,237, forward strand.
CTGCCCATCAGCAAAGAGAGACTGAACAGTCTCCCAGCAAGCCACACAGGAAGATCCAACCATGAAAACTCTCAAAGCTGTCATACTACAAGGTTGGCCTGAGGAGAAACGACAACTTCCACTGCAGTTACAAGACTACTTCCCTGTCAAGGAAGAACTGTCAGTCCAGAATGGTCTTGTCTTCAAAAGCCACAGAGTGATCATTCCAGAAATCGAAAGAGAATACGTCATAGGAAAACTCCATGCAAGCCACTCAGGAATTCAGAGTTACAGATGAAGAGCACGTGAGGTAGTCTGCTGGCCGAGGATGAACTTGGACCATCGAAGACTTCATCAAGAATGCAGCGCCTGCAACACATTCCACATGGCCCGCAAAAAGAACCCTTCATCAGCACAGCAATCCCTGACCTACCCTGGCAACACATTGCCTCTGACGTATTCGAACACAACAGCAATGAATACCTGGTTATGGTTAATCATTCACTCAGACTTTTTCGAGATTGATCGTCTGCAAACGAGAGAATCTAAAGAAGTCATCATCTGCCTGAAAAGACACATGGCGAGACACGGAATCCCAGAACTCCTGACAACAGACTGTGGAACTCAGTTCACATCCATCCAGTTTGGGAAGTTTCAGCAAAACATACAGATTTGAACATGTGACAAGCCCCCACATTACCCACAACCCAATGGGAAAGCAGGAGCGCGGTAGAGGCTGCCAAGATGAAGAAAGACAGAGCACAACGATCAAGATGTCTTCCTCGCTCTACCCGAGTTGAGAGAACATCACCACAGAAACGGTGAACAGTTCGCCTGCTCAAAGAGGCTGTTTGGCAGAAGGACGAGAACTCAAGTGCCAACTTCAAAGACTTTACTGAAGCCTCCAATTGTATCATCCAAGAAAGAGCTTGAAAAAAGGAAAATGAAATAAGCCCATTATTACAACAGGACTGACAGAACTTATTCTAGGACAGATTGTGTTTGAAATCTCTCTCTCTCTCTCTCTCTCTCTCTCTCTCTCTCCTCTCTCTCTCTTCTCTCTCTCTCTCTTAGCTTTCGAGCTATAAAACGCGTATACTGATTTTTTAAAAAAAGTCTTCGACTCAATCAATCGAAATTTACTGTGACTTGTAAAAAAACAGCCTATTGGAACAATTTTTTTTTTGTTGAAAATGCATTCATATCATATGTGATGCAATTTAAGCATAGTTACGAAGAGGAAATAATTAACTGACTATATAGTGTGCATTAGGAGAGTAAAACAAGATGTTGCAATCCTATTGTATTTCCCATGTATGAGGTCGCAAATGATGATGGATTCTCCGTCGTTTCCGATAGATGAGTAGTAAGGCAAGCCATTTGATCACGATGCATATAATAGAGACGTGCAAGGATGGGCCCTGTTTTGTCCGAATCCTCATTTCGTGTCCTGCGTCAATTAGCATTGCAGCAAACAGAATGGATAAGATGGTGGAGCCCTGCTTCATTCCGTTTTTTTCGTTGAGAATGGGCCGTTTTCCCCCCCTTGCATCCTCACCTGCATACAATCATTAAATGATACAGTCAATGAGATCAACTATTTCTGGGCAACCAAACTTGTGAAGAATCTTCCACAAACCACAAACCAGAGTGTCAAAGGCCTTGGTGAGATAAACAAACACTACGTGGAGCTCCTGATTCTGCTCACGAAACATTCTGTAAATGGCGAACAACAAACACCCTGTTGGTTGTGCCCTTGCCTACGCGAAACTCGCACTGTGATTCAGGACGGTGGAGTCTGTTATGTGGGGTGATGAGTCTCTTGAAGATGACCCTGGCAAGATTCTTTCCTACGATGCACAAGAGAAATTCCCATGATGATTATCACAGTACGCTTCATCACCCTTCCTCTTGCAGATATGTACAATAGAAGCATCTTTTAAAGTCTTGGGGGCACTTCTCCTGTTTCTCATATGGACTGGAAGATTGTTGGATCAGCTTTCAAGGAGCACCTTACCTCCATTCTTGTAGATGTCAACTGGAATTTACAACTGCTCCTGGTGCTTTCCCAGGTGAGGTCTGCTTCAGAGCCTTCTCAGTCTCTACACTGGAGGGTGGGTCTGCAGGATATTCCTTCATTGCAGTTTGGGAAACACTGTCATTGCTTCTTCAGATATTGACGAGTCTCTATTTAAGAGAGCATTGAGTGCTCAGCCCAGCAAACATGGATGCCTGTCTTATCTGTCAACAGTGTGGTCTGATCAGAAGTAAAGTTGGTGTTGACCCAGTAGTCTTTGGTCCATAGATGATGCGAAGGCCCTCGTGAATTTGTCTTCATGTCGTTGATGTCAGCCGCTGTTTGCAGACTTTCTGCTTTCTAGCCCATCGATCGTATTCACCTGTCGAAGCTTCTGTTGAATGAGTTGCTGGGCTTGCTGGTACTTCTGTTTCTTCTTCTGGCAAATCTCATCACTGAGATGAATCTTGTGGGTCTTGAGCATTTTTATGAGCTTGTTTATCTCTCTTGGGTCGTTTTCATCAAACCAGTCTCTATTTTGGAGTTCAGCAAAACCCAGAGTGTCAGCTGCAGCATTGTACAGGGATTCTTTGAGGGCTTTTCATCTTTGCCAGTGTCTTCTCCAGTAAGGTTAATTTCCGACAGACATTCATGGATTCTTTCTTGCAGAATGTCTCTGCTAGTACACAGGCGAGCAATGTTCAGCCTTCTCATGGCCTTGTCTCAGGCTGATTTGTTCTTCAGGGCCAGCTGATGTTAATCTTCCTCCTGATTATTTGGTGACTGGACCAGCCATCAGCTCCTCTCATGCAGCAAGTAATGAGGTTTCACGTCCGTTCCTGTGGCGAAGATAATAACATAGTCAAGCATTTTCGTGCCATTATTTGGAGCGGGGACGAATCCACATGTTTTTGAACTTGAACTTGGTATGCCTGGTGGAAGATGGTGTTGGTAATGGACAGTTCATGATGTGCAAACCGTGATGGTGGTATCAGCAGACCATTGGAGTTGCACTTTCAGTGCCTTGGTGTCCAAGAACGTTAGACTGTGTGAAGTGGTTCCGTCCCCACACAAGCGTTAAAGTCTCCAAGAATGATGAGTTTGTCCTTGTGGTTGACCCTCAGTGGTGACAACGGTTCAGCTCCTGGTAGAAAGACTACTTTGATGTCATCTGGGCTCGTCATTGTTGGAGCATAGGCGCTGATGATGGTGGCAAAGCGGTCCTTTGTAAGTCTAAGCCACATCGTTATCATTAGTGCCATGCAGCAGGCTATTCAGCTTCAGAGCAAACTACGTGCGAATAGCAAAATCAAACACCTAAGTCCTTGGGTCTTCATCAGGCTTCCCAAAATCAGTAAAATGTGTAGCATCCTCCAACGCCTTCAATCTGTGTGTCGCCCACAAGTAATGTTTCACTCTGATAGCAGCCAAGCATCTTGGCAACACGAGCGGTCCCACGCTCTTGTCTGTCGTCTCTGTCCAGTAAAGTTGGGACAACTGCATGCCCCAAATGTCAGGGGCATCTGCGTTTTCTTGTGCTTTGTCTTTTCGATCGTCTTGTTGTATGACCAGGCAGGACGGGTCACCTGTCAGATACTGTGAGGGGCAGGCGTTGTTTATGGATCCTTTCATCTCCCCTACCCCATGTGGGGAGAGAGCAATATTATCACATAATAGGGCTGCTCTGTCGCTGTAGCAGGATACAACAGCACCGCATCTGCCCTGGTTATGATGATGCGACCATCAGTCTGACAGCCATCTACTACGTGCAGAGTTGTAGCTAGAACCTCCAACAACATCCTTTGCCTGTCCCTGTCACTACTTCTCCATTGCCTCGGGACCTTTTAAGTGGCTGGCAAAGGCTGCTTTAAAGTTTATCAGTGTACCTGCCTACCTGACTAGTGTAGGGGCTCGTTGAGGTGAAGGCTACTTGCGCTGTCTCTCTTTCTCCTCCCTTTCACCTTCTGGCGCTCATTGCCAAACAGGCGCAGTAACGTCCACGTGATGCAGCTTTGTTGTTCAGAGTATCTCTCTCCTAGAGGGATGGAAGACCCAGGCTGATGGACTGCCTGTCCTGCCTGCTAATTGCTCATACCTGGGGCTTTGGTTCATGAATGCCCAGGGCATGTCCACATGCCAGTGGGGCCTGGACGTTGCATGTTAAAAGAACACCCTCTTCCAGTCCCCTGTAGTTTTGGCTTGGGACTGAAAGACACCCAGGGACATTCGTAGCCACGCACAGGGCCTTATAGTGCAGAAGCTACTTTCTGGCATGAGAGGCTCAAAACACTCTGCTTTCTGTTCACGGTTGCTGTTTCACAGCAGTGCAAGCCAGTGGTAATGCTGAAAGCAAGAATTGACAAGGACGCAGACACTTCGCCAGCCCACTAAGCGTCTCACACTACCAGAAACACTGCAATGAAATAGCAGTAAATGGAAGGCATGGTGCTAGTTTTGCAGTTGATCTCATAGAACTCGTTATTTTATTGCTAGATGATGTACCTTTACTCTTGAAGACTGTAGTTGGTTTGCAGACACAAGTGAATAATTCAATACACTTAGCTCATGAACTAAAATTATAGGTCATTTGGATGAATACTATTTTTGTTTGATAAAAAGGAGCATATTTGGAAGCAACAGAGAGATGGCTGCACGTTGGCTATGTTACGTGCATTCTTGAAATTTATAAATGCCTTGGCATGAATCTCTAGAGTTACATTGTTCAGTCAATCAGTTGAAAACTGTATCTCTTCGGAGATCCTAGTAAAGTTGTTCCGCACAATTGTTAGATGCTGACAAAGTGTGAGTTCTTGAATTGCACACCTAACCACTCAGACTATTCCATATCTTTTGATCTCCCTTGGATCCTTGAACGGATCCTCAAGCATAGGCTCAAAGATTGTCCCCGACATGTTATACTGTTTGCATAATGTTGTCAGTTTTTTTTCAGCAACGTTTTTTCCTCACCACACTTCCATTTTGTTTCATTTTAAAACCACCCTCTGATGGCGGCTTTGAGGATGCTGTTAGATTCTTTTATGAACCCTTGGTGGTGATGAGTCTGATCCCCGCAGACGGAAGGCCTAAGAACAGGCAATGCGAATAGATCTGCCTTTCAAGAGGGATTACGATGGTTACCCCTGTGCAGCTAGTGAAGTATTCTTGTATCTATAACATGTCTTCTTACTTTTATGTTCCCATTTTCTTCTCTCTCAATATCCACCCCCTATTTTAAGTCCCAACACTTTGCCAAGCCATTACTATAACGATGGAAGAATTGTTAGACTGCACTTGTTTTGTCCCCAGTACCTAAACGCGCTCAGCATTATACTGTTTGGTCAATCAGTTGGAGATTGCATCTCTTCGGAGATCCAAGTGAAGGTTGATCTGCACATTCTTAGCCACTGACAGTGCTTGTGTCATTGAACAATAGAGCTGGCCACTCAGAGTGTTCCATATCTTTTATAACGCTGATGGTCTGCAACAAGGGTTTTATCTGGGAAAAATATTATAGCAAGGAGATATTATTCAATACAAACAATTTCCCCATAACCCATTGTCCACATTCCTGGATCGTTAGATAGGTCTCTACATACCCACAATAACACTCGGGTGAGGAGAAGAAGTTGGATTGACACCCAAAACGTAGACACAATCAGCCGTGTCTCCCTGACGAGTCCGGTCCAGTGGACGAAGGGCCTAGGAGCAGACAAAACAAATGCATCTGCCTAAGAGTGGGGATTAGGATGGTTCCCTCAGGCAGCTGGTCAGAGGTTTTCATATTAACAATAATATATAGTTTTTCCTGATGTTTATGTTCCTGTTTTCATTCATCTACCCCCTCCCTCCCCCCCCCCCCCCCCCCCCCCTCCCTATCCTTCCTTTCTCAAAAATGTTTCCCCCGAGTCATTACTAAATGACAGAAGAATTGTTAGCCTGCTGCTTCTTTTTCCCCCTCTCCCTTATTGTTCAGCATTACACACACACACCACACACACACACACACACCACACACACACCACGCACGCACGCACGCACACACCCGCGCGCGCCCGCGCACCACACACACACACACACACGCACGCACGCACGCAAGCCCTCACGCAACGCACCCCCCCCACACACACCACCCACACCCACACCACAAACACACGTCATACACAATCTTTTCACGTTGCAACATGTGTGTGTTGCAATGGACCTTCAGGAAGTATTGAAGGTCATGTACCCACTCTCTCTCTCTCCTCCTCCTCTCTCTCTCTCTTCTCTCCTCTCCTCGTCTCCCCTCTCACCTCACCTCACACACACACCACCCACACACCACACACAACCACACACACACGCCACAATCTTCTCACGTCTCTCATCTCTCCGGTCTGCCGTCTCAAAACATGTCAGCACATACGCACACAAGTGCATTGCATAGCCCACGCGCCAGTTTGACCACCACACACCTTTCTCTCTCACAAAATAAACATCACTCAACCCCACAAACGAACACCACAAACACTCACACCACGCACACGCCTACCGTAACATAACACGCACACACCTCACCTCACAAACTCTCTCTCGTCCGTCTCACTCCTGCTCTGCCTCACCTCGCGCGACTTTTTCATCGCACCACACAACCCTCAGCTTTCACCCATGCACACCTACACATGCAAAAAAACGCACGATACGAAAACCACTCGACAAAACACACACACCGACACTCCCAAACAAAATCTCTTCTCTCTCTCTTCTCTCTCTCTCCTCTCTCTTCGCTCCTCTCTCTCTGCTCTCTCTCCCTTCTCTCCCCGCTCCTCATCTTCCACTCTCTCTTATCTCCTCTCTCTCCACTCCTCCTCTTATCTCCTCTTGTCTCACACCTTTCCTCTCTTCGCACCTCCTTCTCCTCTGCTCACACTCTTCTCTCTCTCGCTCCTCCTCCCCTCTCTTTCCCTCTCTCTTCCATCTCTCACTCTTTCTTCCTGACCTCATTATCTGGCACTCTTTTCCTCTCTCACCGGCAAGACACACACACACACTCACACACACACTCAAACTCTCTACCCCTCTTCTCTTTTTCTCCCTCCTATTTTCAACCTGTCAAGGCGAAGCAGCGGCAAATCTCGTGCAGCAAGATGGATGACAACACACTCGTACAAGGCAAGTGTGGGGGACATGTTTTTTGCTCTACGCGTGTGCCTGGCTGTTTTCTGGCTTTCGCCCTCGCAATGAAAACAAGCATGAAAACTGCCTTTTCTGACCCTGTTGACCAAAACCCTGTGTTGAAATTACCGGGATTTTCAACTGCAGTGTTAAATGACACAGCGTGGTGTGTTGACTCGTGTGACGTCATAGCCCGGTGGCAGCCATTCCGTGTTGTCCTGATGGGTGTGGGCTTGCTGTGGTGATAAACTGTGTCTTGGCAATGTGGCAAATCTGGCTCTCCGGAGATGTTTCTTTGAACCCAGGTCCGGTTATTCCCCCTGTAAGGAACACCCAGGATTCTCAGAACTCTGAAAATGCAGACAAAACTCTGGAAAAGATGACGCGCGCCTTTGAGAAGATACTGGACGATCGTGTAGATAAAGTTATGAAGGCTATGGAGATTCAAGCAGACTCAATCAAGAGACTGGAGCAGTCAGTGTCTGATCTATGTGAGAGCGTCAATCAGGTGAGAGAACTAGCGAAGGATAACCGAGCAGATATCCGCGAGATGGCTGAGCAGCAAGAAGAAATGTCGGAGACAATCCATAGCATGCAGCAAGAGATCGATCGTTTGGAGAGTTTCTCCAGACGCAACAACGTCAAGTTCTTTGGCCTACCTGAGTCTGGCAGTAGAAATGAAGACTGTGCCTCACTGATCAAGGACACTCTGAACACTTATTTCCCTCACGTGCAGTGGGATGATGACGTCGTGGAGAGGGCTCACAGACTAGGTAGACCTAACCCCCAGAACCCCCCATCCACGCCCCATTATTGCTCGTTTCCAGAAATGGGGGAACCTGATGACTTTGATGAGAGAGAGATCAGCAAGGAAGAAACAAAATGAAAGAGAAAGGCTTGACAGTGAGTCAGGATCTGACAAAACGACAGTCCCAGCAACTGAAAACTCTAAGAGATCAAGGGAAGATCGGTTTCTATGTTAGAGGTCAACTCAAAATTCGAGAAGATCAGCAGCGAAGGCTGAGTGAAACTGGAAAAACGGAATCCCCGACGACGCGGGTGGAGTCCCCCGCACGTCCAGCCAGTTACGTCAAGCATTCCAATGGTAGCAGCCAACCAACCAGCAACACAGGAAAATGCAATGACGACACGAACGCGACTCCATGCAGCCCTCGCCGTGTGCAAAATGAGGACAACAAACGAGGGGCGAGCAGTCGACCCCAGACCCGGTCAACCGTAACTTCCACCGAGCGACAGACAAACATACGCGATTCATGGAAAACGAAGGCCACGTGCGCAAAGACCAAAACAATCACACAAGCATAGGAAACAGGCCGAAGCCTAGCAGATACTGCACGCACACATAGCTCAGTAAACAGTGGGCAAAAGGTCAGAAACACGCACACAGCTTCTCACATTATGCCTACTCCTACTATTGAAGGCAGTGATAATGAAGTAGTAATTTCTCACGATGGAACTAATGGAGCTGACGAAGAGAACGACAGTACAAATACACACACAAAAATAAACACTACAAATATCATATCAAGTTCTCTTTCTTTTGTTTCTTGGAACATAAATGGGCTGAGCGCCAAGTTGTGTGATCCTGATTTGTTAAATTATATTACTTCCTTTGATGTCTGCTGTTTGCAGGAAACTTTTACCTTCAGTTCGTTTAATTTTGATGTTTACTTTAAGATTTTCTTGTTTTCCACTCACCTGCAACCAAATTATCCAGGAAGGGTCGCGGATCAGGAGGGGTTGTTACTTTAGTGAAAAGAAAGTGGTCAATTTTGTTAAACAGATTGAAACAAATGCTGATAATATTATTTGTTTGCAGCTTTGTGAAACATTGTTTGGCTGCGATAGTGACGTGCTATTTGTTAATATGTATAACCACCCAATAAATAGTGTCTTTTACAATGACAAGGATTTTGAATGTACTTTAGACAAATTAGAACAATTTTTGCTGACTTTTTTATGAAGGAAGACAAAGAGTCTTTTATTTTCTGGTTTGTGGGGATTTCAATGCTAGAATAGGAGAATGGGGGCTAGAAATTATGGATTTAACTGGTGATGACCTTGTTCTAGATAATTATAATGAAATGTGCAGATCTTCAGAAGATAAACTGGTTAAGGGTTTGGCAAAAGACTGATGGAACTGTGCACCATGTTTCAGCTGTCACCCCTGAATGGATTAATTGATAACCATTTTGATGACAGTTTTACGTTTCTTGCTGATCAAGGAAATAGCACTATTGATTTTTTTGCATGTTCTGTAGATTTGACATGGATAGCCAAATCTTTAAAAATAGAAAAAACGCATTGAGTCCCAGCACATGCCTGTAAAATTATTTGTTCATTGTACCGTCACTGACAAAGGAAAGGGAGAACAAAAGCGAGATGTACCTATAACTAAAGTTAAATGGGAGCACGGCAAAGAGCATTTATTTTTAGCTCAGTTAGAATCCACTCACAGTAGTCAGGCTCTTGAAAAAGCTGTAAATCTGGTTGACAGCGACGTTGAGGGCGGACTTAAACTTTTCATCGACACTCTGCTTGAAGCCGGTGATTGCATGAAACGCACAACTTGGCAAAAAAAAAAACGTGCAAGGCCAAATGAAAACAAATGGTATGATGCTACGTGCCGCAATCTTAAAGGTATTGCAAGGCGAGCGCTGACACACTGCACGCGCACGAAAAAGGCAAAAGATAAGGTCAAGTATAAAGTCAAAAGAAATATTTATAACGACACAATTAGAAATAAGAGAACGCAATACAAAAAAAAAAAAAAAAGGGATACTCTGCTAAATAGTAGAAACAACAGTAGCAAATTTTGGTCTACAATTCGCAGTGTCAGTCACAAACCACGTAAAATAATCAACATTCCGATCTCCGTATGGAAACATCATTTTGAAACTATTTTTAGACAGGCTGGTGAGTCAGGCGAAAAAAACGGGAATCCCCACGACACTCGGCTAGAATCTGAAGACCCCGTCTTGGTCCCAGATTTAGACCACCCAATCACAGACACTGAAGTTAAGCAAGCAATTAGAAAATCAAAATCAGGAAAAGCGTCAGGGTTAGACGATATTAGTAATGAGTTTTTAAAATCGTCGTCTGTTCATTTAATTGCCCCCTTCTTAGTAAAAATTGTTTAACAGAATCTACGATAACGGCTATTATCCTGTTGAATGGTCTCACTCAGTCATAGTTCCTCTATTCAAAAAGGTGACTCTGCTAATCCAGGAAACTATCGGGGGATTTCACTACTGAGCTGCGTTAGTAAGGTGTTTACATCCATTCTAAACAAGCGACTCTACAAATGGGCAGAACATGAAGAAAAAATTTGTGAGGAACAAGCTGGTTTCCGTAAATCATATTCGACTATCGACCATATTTTCTCTCTAATTACAATGATCAATGCGTGTATTAACGAGAAACGCCAAAGTGGAAAACTATACATAGCTTTCATCGACTACATGAAAGCGTTCGATACAGTTAACCGAGA
>JADBJO010015459.1:15906-33406 GCA_016801955.1 Conus betulinus
TTAAGAAGATTTTTAGGCAAAGGATAGGTAGACTGTTTTCAGCAAGACTGGGTTAGCAAAATGAATTCAAGTGATCGCTTCAACACCTATTGTTCATTTAAGTCTCTTTTACAACCAGAACCGTATCTGACCTATTTAACGGGTTAACGAATTTAAAATGTGTTTCACCAAATTTCGTCTTGGGTTAAACGACCTGAATGTAAATAGCAGATACAAAGAAAATATCAAAGTATGTCCTTTTTGTTATCAACTTGAGACCGAACTCCACTTTCTATTAAGATGCAATGCTTATATGCCTTTCAGAGAAAAATACATACTGAAGCACAGACAATTTCAGAACGTGAACTCTATTGAACTAAAACAATTACTTGCAAACGAAAATGTGCATATTACAAGAGATATTGCTATGTACATTTATTATGCTTTGAAAAAAAAAAAGAGAAGAACTCAATCTCATACAGTATGAATAATTAGTTACCCTCATAAAGAAGCATTATTAGTACATCGAAAAATATATTTTTGTTATCATTTCTCCTTTTTTCTGTTATGATATATATATATATATCTATATCTATATATATATATATATATCTATATATATATATATATATATATATATATATATATATATATATATATATATATATATATATATATATAATGAACTATAGAAAAATGTCCTTAAAGAATGTAAAAGCGCTCGACCAACTAGGGAGCAACATATGTTAAAAATAAATGCTTATGCTTCATTTTAACAGTATTTTGAACAGCATATATATATATATATATATATATATATATATATATATATATATATATATATATATATATATATATATATTTCTACAATCTGAGACATAAGAGTAAGCTTTGTTTATAATTCAATATTTCTTGCAGTCGTTGCAACACCTAGCTGCTCTGTAAGTTGCTGGAATGGTGCTCGGTACTTATCTTTGGAATTTATTGTTTTATTATATATATATATATATATATATATATATATATATATATATATATATATATATATATATATATATATATATATTCTTTTTCCCGTTCAATAATTTCACATTTGTCATACCTATTTGAGAGCCATTTTTAAAACACCAGCCTTTTTTTTTTTTAGCACCTCCCGTCCCCCACGCGCTATGCAACTGTTTCCAATTTTATTAGCTCATAGGAGTAACATTTAGAGAAGAAATGTCATTTTCAAAGGAAACAGCGTTACATGAGTTTAAGAAAGTATTCGAAAGTTCCCAGTTTGAAAGTTTACAATAAGATTTAGGAATGTTGTCCTCAGTATCCGTTGACTCAATTTGAATGTGTGCTATCTAAATTTGTTGTAATTAGAATGTGATCATTTCCCAGGCAGTATTCTCCTGTGAGCCAGTCATAGCTGATCACTCTTATAGTATATAATCTGTTACCAGTCTAATCAGTTAAACTGGAAACGACATTATTTCTACGAATCTGGTACGAGTAACTTTAGAGCAGCTGGTGTCCCAGAAGGAGCGTGTGCATTAAAATCGCTGCATATGTTTCTAAAACAATCTTTTCAGAAAAAAATAGCTTGTTGTATCTCTATTGGGGTGGAGCACTAGAATATTACACTGAAATAAAAACTGCACAGCAAAATATCTTTAATTTTGATTATAGCATCTTTTGCAAAACAATCCATCTTGCTATATGGTGGTTCTGGTCATGGGTAAATAGTCGAATGTTGTAAATAGCATCTTCATATGAATACCACATCGTACCTTTCTATTTAATGTTGTTATATTTCAGCAATGGGTAATAAAAAAAAAAAAGCCTTAAGATATAGAAGCTTGTGTTGTTGCTCTACATTGAGAAACTGAAGCACTTGTATACAATAGTTTGCCTGCACTTCGGGGTTTCTGGTTTAGTAGATAAATTATTTGTGAAAATTGATTGAGCATTCCACTGTGATATCAAAGTCTCACTGAATTGTTTATTCATAGCTGTCTGCAAGTTGGAGCATAAATACGATTGAAATGTTGCTGATCAAAGATATAAACTTTTCTCAGTCATACTAATTTGAACGTTAAAATGTCTCAATAGAAGAGGATTATTAAAATGGCATCATATGACGTTTGAAGACAACGATTATTGACTGGTGAAGGCCACTGTCAACAAATGAATGTGTGGGAAGGAGGCAGTCCAGCTATTGGTAGGAAGCCATAATGCAGAGAGACCAGGTACTGCTGCTGATGCCTGTGGAGTTCCTGTCTTTGTATTGGTCTCCGTCTGCGTTGTGGCCGTTTCCAGAAGAGATGGTGCACATGTCGGCCAAGGTTTCCCGCCAGCAGTCTTGTTCCTTTGCCAGCTAAATGAAGAGCATCTGGAAGGTGTTTAGACTTTCGAGTTATATCGTAACCCATGTGTAAAATGATTTTTGTATTCACGTCAATGATTTCAGAGTTAGGGTGAGCGTTGCAGACTATCCGTTCTACTTCAACACAATGTGAATTAAGGACGAGTGTCTTGCTGGCTTCAGCCTTACATATTGTATCACTCTTGTCACTTCACTATTCCTTTGGTTGTATAGTTATCTTTCAGTGTGTGTATGCGTGTGTGTGTGTGTGTGTGTGTGTGTGTGTGTGTGTGTGTGTGTGTGTGTGTGTGTGTGTGTGTGTGTGTGTGTGTGTGTGTGATCAGTTACTGTCTATGTCCGAATGATTCGATTTGGGGTTAGTCTGGTTCAATCTCCTATTTAAAAAAAAGTCAGTTTAGTTCTATTCGTTCATGTTACGTTTGCACAATAACGCAGTAACTGTGTTTCCCTGGTAAACGTGCATTAAAAACATACTTGTACAACCTGGTTTGACTGTGTGTGGAGCAATGAATCTTTTACAGACGTCAATACATTATGTAGGAATGTCAAAATTAGTTTGCAGTGCTCTTTTTGTCAAACATGGCAATATGACATTGAAACTAGCCGTCTTTTTTTTTTTTTAATAAAGCCTAAAAATCAGATTTTAAGGAGGAGAAATATATTTCTAGCTCACCAGATGTTAATATTTACCCTCTCATCAAATGTTCTAATGATGAATGATCAATTGAAGTAGATCGTCGATTTGATATTCCAAAAGAAGTAAGGTTATGTAATAAATGGGCATGTCTGCAATAGCTGATGAATTTCATTTCATCATGGAATGTTCATCATATGTTACTTTGCGCAACACGTATTTGCCAAACAGATTTCTCTCCCAAAATTTTGCCTATTTTGTTTTTGTCAAATGATGTCTTCTACTAATCGAAAACAAATGTTTCTATTGCCAAAATATATTAGATTATCTCAAGTGCTGTGAATTGTTGTTCTATGTCAGCATTGACTAGCAATTTATCTTTTATGTTGTCTTGTTTGTTTTCCTTTCCTGTTAATGCTTTAAATTAGCCCATAGTCCTCCATACCCCAAACGGGACAAAAGTAATAAACATTGTTCGTCGTGTGTGTGTGTGTGTGTGCGTGCGTGCGTGCGTGCGTGCGTGCGTGCGTGCGTGCGTGCGTGCGTGCGTGCGTGCGTGCGTGTGTGTGTGAGCGCGTAGTCTTTAATTTAATGTCTATTCACGTTATGTGGTCTAGACATATACATATATATATATATATATATATATATATATATATATATATATATATATATATATATATATATATATATATATATATATATATATATATATATATATATATATATATATCAACAACAAGAACAAAAAGACGTATTGGGTTAAATTTCGTAAGAGCAAAGAAACAGCGTCAAAGACAGTATAAAGCATAGAAACATGAATCAAAGAGAAAACAAAAAAAAACTTGCTACAGAAAATACCCCTGCCCTGTATGTTTAGTGGCAGGGGTAAAGATGACATCGATTGATTTCGAATCAACAACTTTTTGTACTCCCAGTACCTATAGAACAGGGGTACTTTAGAATGGGAACGAAGAAATGCTCTGCGTGTGTGTGTGTGTGTGTGTGTGTGTGTGTGTGTGTGTGTGTGTGTGTGTGTGTGTGTGTGTCTGTTTGTCTGTCCGTCCCTCCGTGGTCAAAAATGTGTTCCACTCGATCCAGACAAAACTACTGGGCCGATCTTTGTGAAAATTTGAAGATATTTTCAATCTGGGTCACGGATGATGCCCAATGTTTTAGTTTACCGTTATAGCCGTTACTAACGGCTGTAACGGCCTGTAAAGGTTTTCCTTCTTTATGGAATTTCTCAGAAAGTACTAGGCCGATGTTCCTGAAAATTTGTAGGTATGTTCAATATGGGTCACGAACAATGCCCAATGTTTTTGTTTATCGTTATAGCCGTTACTAACGGCTGTTACGGTCTGTAACGGTTTTTCTTCTTCATGAAATGTCTCAGAAAGTACTGGGCCGATCTTGGTGAAAATTAGCAGATATGTTCATTATGGGTCACGGATGATGCCCGATGTTTTAGTTACCCCGTTATACAGAATATCTCAGAAAGTACTTGGCCGATCTTTATGAAAATGAGCAGGTATGTTCATTATGGGTCACGAATAATGCACGATGTTTTAGTTTACCGTTAGAACCGTTACTAACGGCTGTAACGGCCTGTAACTTTTTAATGGAATGTCTCAGAAAGTACTGAGCCAATCTTTGTGCAAATTAGGTATGTTCACTATGGGTTACGGATGATGCCCGATGTTTTAGTTTACCGTTATAGCTGTTACTAACGGCTATAACGGCCCATAACGTGTTTTTTCCTTCTTTATGAAATATCTCAGAAAGCACTTGTCGATCTTTCTGAAAATGTGTAGATAAGTTCATTATTGGTCACGAATTATATCCGATGTTTTAGTTTACCGTTATAGCCGTTACTAACGGCTATAACTGCCCATAACGGCTTTTCTTCTTGATGGAATATCTCAGAAAATACTTGGCCGATCTTTCTGAAAATTTATCGGTATGTTCATTATGGGCGTGGATGATGCCCGAACTTAGTTTACCGATATAGCCGTTACTAACGGCTGCAACGGCCCCAAACGGTTTTTTTTTTATTGAATGTCTCAGAAAGTTCTTGGCCGATCTTTCTGAATATTTGCAAGTATGTCCATTATAGGTCTCAGATGATGGCCGATGTTTACCAGAACAGCCATTATTAACGGTTACACCAGCCCAAGACGGTTTTTCTTCTTTATGGCATATCTCACGCGTATTCAGGATAAACTGGAGTACGTTTATATGCTTTGCATCTTTTTTTTTTTTTGTTTTTTTTTCTAGGAGCAGTAGACTAACAGTAGTTGCTGAATATCAGCTATTATAATTCGTTAATAAGAGATGCATAAAACAAATTCATTTTTCTTTTCAGCAGAGTTCTTGAGGCTTGTGGATTTGTATGTATTTTATCCTATAATGTTCTACATTAGTAGAGAAAAGATAGTACATACCTAAGACAAGACGGCTTCGACATAGAAAACTTTTGTTCGCGAGTGAACGAAAATCATTCTTCCTCCCACCTTGGAATTGTATTTCACAACATCGTGCGCAAGCGAATGCGAATTTGAGTAAATCAAATTTGAGAATGTTGATCCATCATATAGATTTCATATCGCAAAAACTGTTTGTCAGCATATGATGCAGTGTCAAATAAAATCTAAGAAACCAGTTAAACATTCTATCCGGCATTAGAATTTCAATTTTTTACTCGTTTTTTTCTTCTATTTGTTAAGAGGTGAGTGGCAGCCATGGCTTCAGCCATCCAGTCAGTTAATCAATCTGAGAGAGAGAGAGAGAGAGAGAGAGAGAGAGAGAGAGAGAGAGAGAGAGACAGACAGACAGACACAGACAGACAGACAGACAGGCAGACAGACAGACAGGCAGACAGGCAGACAGACGGACAGACGGACGGACAGACGGACAGACAGACAGACAGACAGACAAACAGACAGACAGAGGCAGAGAGAGATGGGCATTTCCTTAACTCGAAATCAAAATTTGTGATGTATATGCTTGTGTCACGACTATCTTCTTTGTTTCCCAACGCCGTCCTAACGAGAAATGAATGATGTCAATATCAAAAACTCGTTAGTAAATCACATAAACAATCGGTAGAAACAATTATGACTCACTCAGAAAAATCAGAAAAATCATGCAGTTTAAACAAAAAGTTGGAATCACACACACACACACACACACACACACACACACACACACACACACACACACACAACACTCACACGCACGCACACACACACACTCTCTCTCTCTCTCTCTCTCTCTCTCTCTCTCTCTCTCTCTCTCTCTCACACACACACACACACACACACACACACACACACACACACACATACACACACACACACACACACGCACACTCAAGCATGCACGTGCGCACGTGCGCACGCACGCACGCACGCACGCACGCACGCACGCACGCACACGCACGCACGCACGCACGCACGCTCGCACGAACGCACACACAACACACACACACACACACACACACACACACACACACACACACACACACACACACACACACACACACACACACACACACACACACACACACACACACACACACACACACACACACACACACCCACACACAATTGTACACTTGCTCCTGGGCACTGACAGAGAGACAGACAGACAGACACACACACACACACACACACACACACACACACACACACACACACACACACACACACACACACACACACACACACACACACACACACACACACACGCACACTCACACTCACACACACACACACACACACACATACGCCCGTGCGCGTGCGCGCGCGCGCGTGCACTCACGCACGCATGGACACACACAAACACGTATACACACTTTGCATGCACGCACGCACGTACGCGTGCGCGCGCCCGCGCACACACACACACACACACACACACACACACACACACACACACACACATACACACACACACACACACACACACACACACTGAACTCACGCACTCACACACTCACTCCGTTGCTCATATATTCGTGCACATTCACTTCTACATACATGTACTGCTAGTGCTCGAAATTAATTCAATGATTGTTCTGATTCACTATTTATGTTCTTGCCATTTTGTTTCCGTATTACTTGATACGTCTCTTTCTGTGTTTTTGTGGAAAATTCTTTGCACAATACCTGTGGTTTGTACACAATATCAATTTGCTCGTAAAATGTATCCGTACTGTATATTGCTAATTTAAATTGAAAAGTAAAGCACAAAACATGCATTTGTTTGCAGAATTGAATTGATTTTTTTGCCATATGTTCGAAAAGATGAAAATTACAAGTCGTAAGATAACCAGCAATGAGCAAACTCGACATGTATATATATATATATATATATATATATATATATATATATATATATATATATATATATATATATATATATATAAACACACTAAGAACAACAAAGTAGAATCTGCCACATTAAAGACTCTAACGGTGATGAAGATGATTTTGAAAAGTTACCATGGTGCCAACCTACAGATAAACAAGCTCCCAGAGATGATGCACCTCTTGAAGCGTTTATTCAAGCGTGTTCCAATGACATCGTAGACCCCTCCAAAACGCAGGAGAATCAAAGATTACCTTACATCTGGTCAAAGAACTGCCCTTAAAGAACAGAAAGATCTGCCTTTAATCCACGGAGCAGCATGCAGGTAAAGCAGGGGTAACTGTCATAACATCACTCAAAGAGGAGGGATTAAAAGATTTGGGCTGCTCTGAATGATAGCACTTATTACGATGTACTTGACCAACATCCATCTGAACAGGTGACAGTAAAGATAAAATCATGGGCTGTCAGACGTTGGATATCCATGCATGCACGCACATACACACACGAACCTGACGTCTTTCCTCCGCACACAACTGCATCCACTCCATACACATAAGGCGCAAACAAAGGTCAATTTTGATTCATCCCCTTCTTAATCTTTTAAACTCCCATGGGGGTTCTTTACTCTGGCATCAATCAAAGCTTATATATTTTCATTATCTGTCTTTCAGCTGGTGCAACCAATCAAGCACGCTTCTTTTGCGCTCAATATGAATGTTGCAGGTTTACTCACTGCAAGTGTCCACACACACTCTCTGTGGTGTCCGGGAACTGGCTTCCTCTGTGCGGGGATCCCATACTGCCCATTACATATCACAACTACTGGTTGGCGACAAACTCTTGCCCAACCTGGATCTTCCCGCGGATCGGAGCTTGGCCCGGGAACGCGCGCAGCCCCCGGCCACCCACCTTAGTGCCTGATCTCCAGTCTCTTCTTTCCTCTACCACACGGGGAGTCGGCCCAGCTATATAACAAACCGGATAAACACGAGTTCAAAACACTGCCAGCCAGTTAGCAGTCATGTTACACTTTAACATTTTTGAACTCTTCATTTTTTCAAACATAGTTTCGGTTCCGAAAATAAACCGTTGAAAACAAAATGGAGAATCATCTAGATTCTCACAATATAAAATTAGATACTTACGGCTTGAGTACCGGTCAATCAACTACAATTTACATACTTCTGTATGTGTTAGGCCTCTGCCTTTATCAATGGGCACAGTCAGCCTCTTCTTCATCTAAATCATCTGTTCCATTCTCAGAGTGCGCACCGATACAGGTCAACGCCTGTTTATATTCAAATCGCGTGAACAGTGTTAAAAATTTCACTCAAACCCTGGGCCACGTTCAGTCAATACGCTCCCTTGTGTCACACGACTAACCTATAGTGTAACGCACGAATCAATAATGTTTTTGTTAATCTGTACTGTCTCATGTAATCGCGTAGCATACGAAATATCGCTCCGCATTACATGACATGGGCTATGAAGTGGGTATCGAAAAGCACCATCTCAAGTGACATAGCAAACTATGTCACAGACACCCACAACCCAAAAGCAGGAAAATGCAGTGTATCTATATCTATATCTTAACATTTATACATACATAGGAGTGTGTGTGTGTGTGTGTGTGTGTGTGTGTGTGTGTGTGTGTGTGTGTGTGTGTGTGTGTAGCTATCCAGCAATCTATATGTATGTATCTATTTTTATAACTGTTATAGATCTATCCAGCTATCTAGCCAGTTGCCTAGCTATCTGTCTATCCAGAAGTGTCTGTCTGTCTGTCTGTCTGTCTGTCTGTCTCACACACACAGTACCCCCCCCCCCCCCACACACACACACGCACACACGCAAGCACGCACAGATGACGCACCAGAAGTGTGTCTTTTTGAGCGGGAGAACAGGAAGAAAAAAAAAGGAGATAGACAGAAGGACAGTGTTTTTCATGTAAGTGAAGGAGGGTACAAAATAGGCGAGATACAGAATAACCTATTTGCACAAGATGTGGATGAGGAGTGAGGAAAGGGCAGTGGTGGATAAGAGAGGAGACACAGCGTGGCTTTTTTTAGGAATGAAACTCGGAGGTAGTGAAGAACTGACGAACAGAACAGCCCCTGTCTGCTGACACGCTCAGATCCCCACTTCTGCTTCAGTGATCAATAAAGGTAAGTAACGCATTTGTAAATTTAGAATATAAGGTATCAATATCCACATTGTCTATATCATTATTCCAGAAAGACGATAAGTATGGAAATCACTCCCAATTGGCAAGCTTACATTGAACTTTGGAATTCTATCCTCGTTTGAGTCTATGGTTTGTATTGTTTTAGCCTCCAGACGAGTGATAATAGGCAGGTGATCAATGTTTAAAGTATGATCTGGTGTATCCCATTAGCAGACTGATGCCAGGTCTGGAGATATAAAGGTTAGATCAATGGCAGTGGCTCTATGGCTAGAATTATTGGGAATACATGTTAATCGACCATCGTTAAAAAGAGAATCAGAGAAACATCAACAATATTTTCAATGAAACGATTGCTTGTAATAGTTTGGCAAATTCTGTCCCAAAATGTTGAATCAGCATTAACGTCTCCTGCACGTCGTCTCTTTGTAGAGTTCGAATCCATTCTGTTTTCATATCATTTGGACCCTGTGGTAAGTACACAGATAGAACAGCTAACAAGAGGTATTAAATTGAACTGTCAAGGCACAACAGTGTAAATTGGGAATATTCAGTGGAACAGGGCTAGGGCATGGGATGTATTTCACTCCTTCATGAATATAGACTGCTGTATTTATTTTCCCCGTGAAATCTTCCTTTTGGTAAAAAGGGGGGGGGGGGGGGGGGATAATAATTGTCCAATCTAGTTTTCTAGTTTTTTCTCTTCTTACATTAAGAGATCGAAGACTTATAACATGGTAATCATGACGTGCCAGATGTTGCACTAAAAGATCACAGTTAGGTCTGATAGAGCGGCAGTTCCATTGAAATACTTCCAGCCTGTTTTCAGTCATCATTAAACTTATTGTTCTCTAATAGTCAGTTGAATATCTTGAACAAAAAAAAAAAGGGGGGGGGGGGGGGGGGGGGGGGGTACCAAATTAAATATATGTAACTAATAACAAATTGTTTAAGAAATACCAGAAAGACTTAAAACAGTAGCTGTTTATGGAGAATAAAGTAATTAATACGCAATGGTCAGAAAAAAGACAGCAATATTTTGTGATGATCTTGCTTGATGTGGCCAGTTCATGAAACATCTGGGTAAAAGTAGACGTAAGGGATTAATATGCAGACGGCCAGTCCATGAAAGCGTTGAAGGAGTTGACCATCCATGTTGAGGAAGGGCAGGGCAGGCCTGGTATCGAAGGCGTGGTACTGGTCGGGCTGGTTTCTTGGGTCTTTTCCAGAGCAGATCCCTGATTTGCCGTCCCACGTTCCCTGCCAGTAAACCGGATCCTTCTGGGTGATGTGTAGGCCGTCTCAAAGATGTTAAGACTTGATAATGCTATTATCAGCTATGGAAATGTTATCCACCTCAAACAGCTCAGTGGCAATGATTGCATTGTACAACTCACGCTTTACTTTCAACCTGTCGTCTCGCACTCTGGTCATCCTGCTCACAATTAACTTCGTTTTGAGACATTTTCAGCGACATCTTTCAGAGCATTTGAAAATGATTTACACACATGTTCAACATCAGCTGATTTCGAGCCATTAATGCCGCAGTGGATGACCTCGGCTTCCGGATGAGTTGTTTCCGAAACACTGATGTTCTGTAGTTGCTGTTGGGTCACATTTACTGCGCAGCTTCCTTGTTTGGATGCACACACATGATAAGATCGTCCCAGATATTTTTCTTGCACGCCATTCAATGTCGAGTCGTAGAATATTGTCACTTGTGGAAAATGGTTGTTTTTTCTTCTTTTTTTTTTCCTCCCGGAACGCAATTCTTCAGGTTCTGTAGTTTTCACGTGTGTGTGTGTGTGTGTGTGTGTGTGTGTGTGTGTGTGTGTGTGTGTGTGTGTGTGTGTGTGTGTGTGTGTGTGCGTGCGTGCGTGCGCGTGCGTGCGCGCGTGTATGCCTGCGTGCATGCGTGTGTGTGTGTGTGTGTGTGTGTGTGTGTGTGTGTGTGTAATAAAAAAAAGGACTTTCTATTGTGTTTGTCGAGAATGTTGTCGTTGTTTTCTGAAAAGACATCCCGGTTTTATGCTCGTTACATTTCTTTTTAGTAAGTTACATTTAGTTGAATAGTTGTACTTAATTCATATAGTGCATTTAATTATACGTTCTTCATCATTGAAAGGCGAAAGAAAAACCAAGCAGGAAATGTTCCTATCTCCTTAGCTAGCAGTATGACATACGTGACAGACGATCCGAACATTGAATTGGATGATGGTAATAATGATGAAGATTCTTATTCGTGGTATGATCTATACCGACCGTATAGACGAGCATATGACCTGATCTATAAAATTGGTAACCCTGCTGTTATTGTGTTTGGTATCTTCGGAAATCTTATGATAATTCTGATCATGCATCGTCTTCCTTCATCTAATGTTGGTGTGCTTTTTCAAGTTCTGGCGTGCTCAGACCTGTTGATGTTGATAGTAGGTCCTCTGGACAGCTGGCTCTATAGAGAATTTGATGCACCAAGAATTAAAAGCCTGGGTGTCTGGCCATGCAAGGTGGAGTACGTCATAGCGTACATGACACCAAATTTATCAGCAATGATGCTTGTGACGCTCTCCATGCAACGAGCTGCATCTGTGCTGTGGCCTCATTTTGTCAGGGCTATGTGGACGAAGAGAACATCACGAGTCGTCGCCTGTATAGTGGTCATCGTCAGCTTTCTGATCAACTGTCACTTTCTCTATGGGTATGATCGTGATCCGTATCATTGTCCCAACACATGTTGTCGTGAAGCTGTATCAGAAGAATACAAATGGTTTAGGCGCAAAATCTGGCCTTGGGTAGACACAGTTCAATTTTGTCTTCTACCTTCCGTGCTGTTGGTGCTGAGCAACACCATTATTCTCTGGAAACTTGTCGGGTCTCTGAGAAAAGGCACACGTCTTTCTGTACATCAAGCCTCTGAGGATTCCAGACAACGGCAGATGTCTTCGTTGACTGTGACTCTTATATGTGCCAGTGTATGCTTTATTGTCCTGACAGTGCCCATATCAATCAAAAAACTCAGCATGCTATCTTCTGATAAACATGACCCCATTCAGTATGGACAATACAAAAATCTTTGCTGTCTTCAGTAATGTATTGTGGTACAGCAACAGTGCCATCAACTTTTACCTGTATTGTCTTACGGGTACAAAGTTTAGATCCCATTTTAAAAACTTAGTTCTTCGGTTTTTCAACGTACCCAATAAAGCAAAATGAGTCAGTTACTTGATCTTTTAAAAGAAAGTCAGCTAGTGATCGTTTTAGTGGTGGACGCAGTAAATGAAAAAAAAAAAAATCGAAGGAGACCAGTCACACACTGTGGTTTTTAAAATGGTTTTATAGATGAGTGATTATCATACACCTTGATTGGTATACAAGCTGTTCACTGAAATAGTCGACATGGGCTTGAAACACAGGGTATATAAACAGTCTCCATTTTTGAAAGTTAGAAATATCATCATCATCATCATCATCATCATCATCATCATCATCATCATCATCATCATCATCATCATCATCATCATCATCATCATCATCATCATCATCATCATTATCTAAACAACAACAACAACAACAACAACAACAACAACAACGATGATGATGATGATGATGATGATGATGATGATGATGATACTACTGCTACTACTACTACTACTACTACTACTACTACTACTACTAATACTAATGAAAAAAACATGATAAAAAGTGATAATAGCTATAATGAAAATGATGATGTTTACGATGATGATGATAATGATGACGATGATGATAATATCAAGAACACCAACACCACCAACACCGTCACCAATAATAATAATAATAATAATAATAATAATAATAATAATAATAATAATAATAATAACTAATGAAAATAATGATAATGATGATAATAATAGTAGTAATATTACTACTATTACTAATACCACTGCCACTGCCACTACTACTACTACTACTACTGAAATAATAATAATAATAATAATAATAATAATAATAATAATAATAATAATAATGATGATGATGATGATGATGATGATGATGATGATGATGATGATGATGATATATAATAATAATAATAATAATACAACAACAAACAATAAATAATAATAATAATAATAATAATAATATATAATAATAGCAACAATAAACAAACTACGTAATGTAATAAACAAATACGGGAATGAATATACAGTCAGTTAAAAATCAATCAATTAATCAATCATCCACCAGTCAACATGCCAATCAATCAATCAATCAATCAATCAGCAATCGACCTATCAATCAATCGATCAATCAGTTTTTCAGTCAAGCAGTGAATCAACCAATCATTTGTTCAACCCATCTCTGGTTTGATCACTGACTTCTATTCAATCTGAAACGCTGTTATAATATGTAGTACTGTTTTCAATCACACGAGGGGATAAAGTTTAAAAACAAAAAAAACACACACACAAAAAAAACAAAACAAAACAAAAGAAAAAAATACTTTTACTCTTTACTCCTGACCCACGCAATCTCTCTCTCTCTCTCTCTCTCTCTCTCTCTCTCTCTCTCTCTCTCTCTCTCTCTCTCTCTCTCTCTCTCTCTCTGTTCTTTATTGTCAGAGTGGCTGCGCCTGAGAGCCGAATGATTTTGAGGAAATAGAAAATTCGTTATATTATGTGTTTATAAAATCTGAAGTATAACTGTTAGTGCCCTCTTAGCTCTATTTGCCATATGGTGACACCCGAACGTGAAACTTAATCTGGTTGTGAAATAAAACTCATAGTATACTCATATGGGTTGACCACCACAAATCATTTATCCTCACAGTGCACTCTCTCACTTTCTGCGAAATTCTCACCTTCAATAAAGACAGTTATGCTGATCTTATTTACCTATACTTTATTGCTAGTCTAGTGGCAGCAGATGTCAGGCTCATAACTTATCTCAGAGTATAAGATACAGTTGTAGACAGTAAAATTATATCATCGGCAAAATGCAAGAGCCGTCCTTTTGGAAAACAAATTCTAAGGCTTGTTCTTTATCAACAGTTACAAAACTGAACTTCAAAAGTCCTTGTTCAATCCCTCTTTTACACGTAACAAAATCTGATGGTTTAGCGTCAGTCTGATTATCTGTTTTACCCTGCAGTGGGCATAAATGCAAAATGCCTTTATTAGGAATGTTACATAACGTATTTCATAATGGTTTCAGAAAACTGAATCGAAAGCTCTTTCTTTTTCGAAGTCTTTAAAGGCCTCATACAAATTTGGATTATTTACAAATTCTTAAACAGCAGATAACTTGACATACAAATGATCAGTTGCAATATTTCTAGAATCCTGCTGAATGTTCTCTTACAATGTTCCTATCTTACTATATTTCTAGATAAAAGAACAGAGAAAAGAATCGAGCGACCACTCTGTCGAACAGATGAACATTCTAAATGTGTGCCGTGATAAGTTAAGATTCTTCAACTGAAGTTGCACAAGGTACACTAATGAGAAAATCATGTTGGCAAATCAGCATACAGCGTCGAATTATTTCACGCTTAGGTTGAAGTACGACCCTCTTCCATTTGTGTAACAAATATTCTGAGCAGAGTCCATAATTTCGAAAACAGGTTGAAGAAAACTTCACACGTTTTACTTTCCATTATCATAGATATGCAATATTTGATGGCCCGGGGGAGGGGAAAGAGCAGCTGGGAGAGTGGAAACAGACCTGTAATCAAGAGATGGGGTAAGCGTCTTCAAACGCCACATCTCAACAGTCTTCTGTCTGGAAGATTTATTGAAGGCAACGGTGCTGTAGATTATCTCAGGTCTGGCCGTTTGTGTGTAACTTTTCGACCTACGTGAACTCCATCTACAAGAATACTTCCAAAACCGCTTGGAAACAGTTATTGGGATATTTGAGGCTTACTTCAGATCTACCAACAGTGACAGTTTGCGTCTCCAGGCGATTACTAGACACTTGGTATGCGGGAGCCTTGCAAAGATCTCCGACTGTCTCTCCTTCGTCGTCAAACCATCTGCAGTGGGCCCAGCAAAGACTGAACAAGCAACATCAGCAATGAGGACACTACTCCTCCCTGACAAAAACTGACTATACTTTAGGCCGTGAGGAGATGTAGCAGATACCAACACGCTAAAACCCAACCCCCAGAGATCAAACATGATTGTGCGGTGCACCGTCGGTCTTCACCTGATGTGTTTCAGAATCTGGGAGCTGGTTGACGACGACGACGCAAAAGTGCTGAGGTCTACATGTCGTTCCGAATTCTGCCCCTTTTCTTCCTGACAATCCTAGCCAAGACTTGCAGCATGACAACACAGGCTGAACACTGCCCAGCTCACTAGGAACTCATATAGGAAATGGCATCCACACTGGACCCTGACCAGTTTGTGGTCCCGGCCTGAACCCACTGAGCGCATGTGGGATGACATCTAGAGAATGATCCACAGACACCACCCCGGTCCTGCCATAGCCACATAAGTCTCTGCTGCTGCCCAGGAGAGTAGGACAGTACACCCGAGAGGCCGATGCATTCTGTTCATAGGAGGTGTGTTGCAGTTGTGGGTGCACAAGGTGACTACACCACGTACTGAAATGTGTGAACACTCTTCGTCTGATGCTGGGCTCTGGTGACTGATGCTACCTCTTGTTTTCTTGTTAATTCATTACACTTCATTGCCGATACATTCTCTGAATGTTAACAGTTCCTTCTGACGACATTTTTTTAAAAGAAAATTTGCTTAGACACCCAAATCTAGTGCATTCCACCTTTCTTCTGCGTATCAGTGTGTATATATATATATATATATATATATATATATATATATATATATATATATTACAATAAAACAATAAATTCCAAGGATAAGTACTGAGCACCATTCCAGCAACTTACAGAGCAGCTAGGTGTTGCAATGACTGCAAGAAATATTGAATTATAACAAAGCTTGCTCTTATGTCTCAGATTGTAGAAATAGGGGGGTGATAAGCCTTCATATCTGCAGTGGTAGATAATTCTGCCCAACTGACAGTATGTGCTTAAGTGGGTGAATGGGGAATAATTAATGCTTCTCAAAATGAACCTTCAGCAAGCTTATAGTCTCCGAAGCGGGGAGTCCATCTCCAATGGCGAGGAAGCTCACTAACATATAAACTCCTGGTCAGATACCGATATTTCGAAACCTGATTGTTTCTCCTCAGTGACCGCGGAAAGTGGTAATTTGACTCATCTGCCTTTTCGGTTTTAAGAAAAATGCTATACCAGAAAAAGGCTGGGTGGCAAATACCATAGTATGTTTGTTGAGTTTTCAAAAAAACTAACCAAAGGTGCCACCTAAGAAGCAAAAGAAAATCATGAAAGAGCAAAACAAACTACACATTTTCTTGTGAAAAGTAGAAAATATATAAAGATAACCTCTTAAGACACAAGTGCTGAGGGCCAGTTCTTGGAATGAATCCGCAAGGGACTAAATTACAATAAAACAATAAATTCCAAGGATAATTACTGAGCACCATTCCAGCAACTTACAGAGCAGCTAGGTGTTGCAATGACTGCAAGAAATATTGAATTATAAACAAAGCTTGCTCTTCTTATGTCTCAGATTGTAGAAATAGGGGGGGTGATAAGCCTTCATATCTGCAGTGGTAGATAATTCTGCCCAACTGACAGTATGTGCTTAAGTGGGTGAATGGGGAATAATAAATGCTTCTCATCTAATTATCTACCACTGCAGATATGAAGGCTTATCACCCCCCTATTTCTACAATCTGAGACATACGAGCAAGCTTTGTTTATAATTCAATATTTCTTTCAGTCATTGCAACACCTAGCTGCTCTGTAAGTTGCTGGAATGGTGCTCAGTACTTATCCTTGGAATTTATTGTTTATATTGTAATTTAGTCCCTTGCGGATTCATTCCAAGAACTGGCCCTCAGCACTTGTGTCTTAAGAGGTTATCTTTTT
>JADBJO010015459.1:38406-43703 GCA_016801955.1 Conus betulinus
CATGGACGACGGTGTGACCAAGGGAAACGACTCGCCCCTGTTGACATCTGAGGCTACCGATGCAGTTTTCTCCCCTGTACACGAGGTTCCGCACCAGCAAGAGATTTCTAACGCGGATCTTATGCAGAAACTATGTGCCAATGGGGCGGACATTGCGAAGCTGACACAGACTGTGGAGGAGTTGAGAGCTACACTTTTTTCG
Organism: Conus betulinus; assembly: GCA_016801955.1. Lineage (NCBI taxonomy): Eukaryota > Metazoa > Mollusca > Gastropoda > Neogastropoda > Conidae > Conus > Conus betulinus. The sequence continues at coordinate 38,609 of JADBJO010015459.1, forward strand.
GTCCAGGCGGAGAACGATCGACTGAGAAAGGAGATCGAGGACAGTAGGAAGAGGGAACAGCAGATGTCCACCCAGCTGGCGGAAGTGCGGCATCTGGCCGAACTTGCCGATCGCCGTGCAGAGGATCTTTCTGCTTATTCCCGCAGGAACAATCTCCGCATCTTTTGGGGTGAAGGAAGATGAGAACGGGCTGAGGAAACGGGCCTGCAGTGCGAGGAGAAGATTCTCTCTCTCATCTGTGATAAACTCAAAATCAAGGTAAGGAGAGAGGATATTGAAGCTGTGCATCGGGTGGGCCCGAAACAGGAAAGGCTTAAAGCTGGAAAAAACAGTGTTCCGAGAGCCTCGGTCGCGCGAATTATTGTAAGGTTCATTTCGCGTCGTGTTCGTGACTCTGTGCTATACGCCCGTAAGAACTTGAAAGGCACGAAGATAACTGTAGTGGAGGATCTGACTCCCCGAGCTTACCAGTTACTTTGTGCAGTCAAAAATGAGACGTCAATTTGTCAGCAGGCGTGGACAAAAAACGGAAAGGTGATAATGAAGTCAGTTAATGGTAGGATTATTAATGTTAAAACCCTCTCCGATGTTACACAGTTACGTTAGGCCTAGGCCAAGACCGTTTCCGATATGTCACAGGATGTCGTCTGCTTTCATGTGCGTCTGCTTTCAGTGATAGGCATATGTCAATGTCGTCCGTTATTGCAGTAGATCAGTATGATTATGGATGACCTCTGTAGTGCATTTCACTGACTGATTTGAGTACACTCGAACTGGTTTCATACTGCTGTTTTAAAGTTTGTAGAGTCTTTTGCCCGGTCATAAAATATCTTGTGTTGTTCTGTGGCTAAGTCGATGGTCGACATTTGTTTAGAGTAGGGGTCAAGGTCAGACTTGACAGATAGGGTCAGGGGAGTAATCCTGTGGTTTGTATGTCTGTGTAAATTCCTTTTATTACCTCATGGTTATGAAAATCATCCTAAGCAAATGAATTAAATACAAAAGGACGCCAGATAGACGTCGCTCTGTGTACCTTTTTGCGCAATTTTCTTCCCATTATCTCTCTTTGTGTTTATGATAAACCAAGTTCAAGTAGTGCTTTGATCACGTGACTTGTGTACCAAAAATAGTCACCAGTGTAGCGTGACAATTCCAATGTTTTACTTTCAGGTTTTGGAGAAGAAACTTACGTTTTCTGTTCATTCTAATTATAACTTGTGCTTATTCGTGTTGGAGTAAAGGCGGTGGGCCTTTATATAACAGGTTAGTGTTTATATTGTTGTTTTCAAGTTAATGTTTTGTAATTTGTCACTCATGTCTGTCGTATACGTGTGTCGTATACTCATGTCTGTCGTATACGTGATATGTAGTGTGCTTGTGGTTGAGACTGAAACTGGGTCAAATTTGTTTTTATTGTGCATCTGCAAAAAAGTGATAACTGGGACAGGTCTGGGATGCTTGTTATTGCTGGCAATTGTTGCAAGTGTTAGCTCATACATAAGCAAATGGAATAATGCACTTTATTGGCAGTGTGTAGTTCAGATTTTGGTTTGTTTTTCACACTTTCTTTCCAAAATTTCTAGGAAGATAGTTGATCTGTTTTATCTCGTTAACTAGTTTTTTGTTGTTGTCCTGTAAAACATGATGGCTCAGAATCATTCGTTTAAATTTTGCTCATTAAACTGTAATGGGCTCAATAACTCAAAAAAACGAAGAGATGTTTTTGATTTTCTAAGAAGAAAAGAGTCCCACATATATTGTCTTCAGGAGACTCATCTAAAAGAAGATTCCGAGAGCTTTATAAGAGCCAGCTGGGGTTATAACGTATGGTTGTGTGGCACAGAAACAAACAAAAATGGAGTTGCTGTGCTCTTTAATAGCAATTTTGAGTACAGGTTGCTTGATGTAATTAGAGATAGGAATGGATGTTACATTATAATGAATATTGAGTTTTTGAAAAACATGTTTACTCTAGTGAACCTATATGGGCCCAGTGGTGGTGATAACCCTGAATTCTTTGATAGAGTGTGCGAACACATTGAACGCCATTGGCAACCAACACGTTATAATTAATGGAGACTGGAACTGTGCATTGAACAGGGATATAGATGCTCGAAATTACACCAGTGTCACGAATCGTCCAAGAACTCGTGAAAAAATAAAGGATATAATGACAAAATACAATTTATTTGATGTTATAGAGATATGTATCCAGACAAAAGGGAATATACATGGCGAAAATTCAACTCTTTCAAACAAGCGAGACTTGACTATTTCATGATCACGAGGAAATATTGTCAGAAGTTAAAGATGTTCGCATAGATCCTGGTTATAGGTCTGATCATTCTCTTGTTACATTAATGTAAAAAAAGAGCAGTTCAAACGGGACCGTCCTTTCTGGAAATTTAATAACAGTTTATTAAAGACAAACAATACATTTCAGAAATTAAAAAAGTAATAAGCGAGGTAAAAAAAACAATATGCATTACCATTTACAATTTGGATAACATTGACAATATAAAGAATGAGAACTTGTCATTTCAAATTGATGATCAACTTTTTTATGAAACCCTATTGCTTGAAATTAGGGGGAAAACACAATCTCATACAGTTCACATAAAAAAAAAGATGGAATTAAAGACAAAACAGGAGCTTGAAGCAAACATTAAAAATATTGAACGAAATCTACACAAACAAGACATTCCTAAACTAGAGAATTTAAAAACGGAAACTACAAGAAATCAGGGATCATAGAATCCAAGGTGTGGCAATGCGTTCAAGGGTCCGCTGGTTTGAACCAAGGCGAAAAGATCAACAAGTATTTCTGTAATCTTGAAAACCGAAATTTTCTCGATAAATCAATCCCCTTCTTAGAGAGGGAAGACGGGTCAGTCATTTCAGACCAAAATAGTATTCTTTCTGAAACTAAAACATTTTTACGAAAATTTATATAGCTCTAGAGATGTGGCAGATATCAACATCTCGGATGAACTTCCAGGTGCACCAGTGTTGTCTGATACAGAGAGTAAATCAATAGAGGGTTCGATTACACTTGAAGAGGCTGCCATTGCCTCTAAAAAACATGAAAAATTATAAAAGCCCTGGGCCTGATGGGTTTACCGTAGAATTCCTAAATTTTTCTTCACCGATATTGGTATTTACCTTGTGCGCTCAATTAACGAGGGATTCTCCAAAGGTCAGCTATCTATTACCCAGCGACAAGGAATAATAATATGTATTCCCAAAGATGCTAAACCAAAAAGATTCATTAAAAACTGGCGACCCATCTCCTATTGAACACCCACTTACAAAGTTGCATCTGCCTGCATAGCTAATCGCCTTAAGAGTATGCTTCCATACATCATACATGAAAGTCAAAAAGGATTTCTAAAGGGAAGATATATAGGGGAGAATATAAGATTGATATATGATGTGCTTTTGTATACCGAAAAGAAAATATTCAGGAATGCTCTTTCTAATCGACTTTGAGAAGGCGTTTGACAGTGTCTCTTGGTCATTCCTACATGTTTGAAATGTTTGAAAATTCTTTAAACTTTGGACATCATGAAATCATAAAAGGATTAAAACATTCTACACCCAAACTTCTACTTGTATTTCTGTAAATGGTCAGTACTCCTCATGGTTCTCAATGGAGAGAGGGGTCAGACAAGGTGATCCGCTCTCTCCTTATTTATATCTAATTTGTGCAGAAATCTTGTCACTGATGATCCGCTCCAATGAACTTATTAAAGGAATTACAATTAATAACAAAGATATTCTCTTATCGCAATTTGCCGACGACACTAGCTTGTGTTTGGATGGTTCGAAAAAAGATCATTTAATGAGGCAGTATCTATCCTCATTAAATTTGCAGGAATTTCTGGTTTAAAAATCAATTTTTGACAAATCCCAAGTTGTGTGGTTGGGGAGTAGAAAAAAATCTCCAATTAGATACAGGAGGGATAAAAAATTTGTCTGGGATCCTGGCATTTTTTCAAAATTCTTGGCATTAAATTTTCCACTAACATTGATACCATTGTACCAATCAATATGAAGAAAAACTTTTTGAGATAAGAAGAGTTCTCGCTCTTTTGGAAAAAAGAAATATCACCCCTTTTGGTAAAAATTATAGTAATTAAAACTTTAGCGTTTAGTAAAATTGTCCATCTATTAATTAATTTACCAGACCCTCCAGAGAATTTTATTGATGCATTAGAAAGGAAATTGTACACATTTTTTTATGGAATGGTAAGAGAAAGTAAACAAAAAAAAATCTGTTGTTCAAAAACAGTACTGCGAGGGGGGACTCAGAATGTTGAATGTTAGAAATTTTATCTCTGCAATGAAATAAGTTGGTTGAGAAGATTAATGTTGTGAATCTGATTGGAGGGAGTTTACCATTAATATGTACCCTAACCTGGGCATTATAGGTAATCTTGGGGTTAGAATTTCAAATGTTGTTATGAATGTTGGAATGAACAACCCATTCTGGAAAGATGTTATGAAACACTGTAAGAAAATATGTTCCAGATGCTGTCCCATCTCTGTGCATGATTTTATGGTTGAATGTATTCATTACAATATCAATATTTTGAGGGATGACGAAGGGTGATTTTGTACAAGAATGGAGTGACTTATGGTATTTTCTTTGTGAAAAACAACTGTTGAATGAAAATGGCAATTGGGATGACCTACCAAGAATTTACTGCAAAAATATCAAGGGTATAAATACCAATTTCTCTATATGAAGGCATTTTAAATGCAGTTCGTACCTATTTTCAAAAACTCCAGATATCTTTAATTCGTAGATACAAGCCCCGAGACCCAAAAGCTGGTGTATCCAATGCTATAAAGGCTTTAAGATGTGCGCAGGTAGAGTTTAAGATGGAAAGGCTTTGCAAAGCATGCTACAAGAAACACAGAAGCAGGTAATTTTTTATGTGTAAAAGTATGAATTAAGATCCTGTAACGTCTGTGAAGATGATGAGAGACCATTGATAAAGATGCTTGTGAGAACTTGATATTGTACAGAGGATTTCTGGAGGACATATCTGACAGTTATTTTACCAACACCATGAATGAGAACACGGGAAAA
>JADBJO010015460.1:7562-30062 GCA_016801955.1 Conus betulinus
ATCGGTCCGTTCCCCCGCCTACCGTCACGCGGTCTTTCCCGGTGTCCCACGTGACGTGCCCCTCTGAGCAACGGTATGCAAATGAGTCGCACGTGACGCACGAGTTCCTGGCGTGTGACGTAGAAAGCGATTGTGTGGTGAGCTCCTTGCTGGGAGCACGTGAAACGTGTCTGTCTTTCTTTGACCATCCCGCTCCTCCATCCTTCTCATGCAAGCATCAGATACAGGAAGTGCCTTACATGTTGGTGTGTGACCACCGACCTGACTGCAGTGATCACAGTGACGAGGACTTCTGTGTGCATCCCCCGTGCATCTCGCACCTGACCTTCGACTGCGAAGAAGAGTACAAGCATCAGGTACGTGGCAGTCAGTGGTGATGTCCTTTGTGTTACAAAACTTAAAGAGTAGAATAGTTTCAAAGTGAGGTGACTGCAGGCGGAAATAGTGTTACTAGAAATGACTACAACAGTCGTTAAGCAGCAAAGAACCAACTGGTTTCCGATCACCGTTACAAAAAATACGAGTTTCGTCTGAACAATTGTCAACTTAATGCACAGGTTATCTAGTTTCAGCGCCCCCCCCCCCCCCCCCCCCCCCCACCCCCTCCCCTTGAAGTGATGCAGGTCTGTAAGCCACCATCTGCCAACATGAAGGTGTTTTTTTTAAATGTGTCCCTTCTGTCTCAATATGATGCTAGTAATGTCCACTGATAGAGCTTCATAGTTGAAGACAAACAAAGCAAAACAAAACAAAGAAACAAACAACAACAACAAAACCTGTCGGTAATGCCTTTCACGACTGCTGCTTTAAACTGATCGATAATTCTTATCCCAAATGTCACCCTGACCTTCCCATGATATCCAGTTATGTTTAGATTTTCAGACGAACGCTTTGTGACCTCAGTGATGCTTGGTGATGTAAATTGATAGAGACGTGTCCAGTGGTTGATACTGTCCATTCTGGACCTCCTCTGCCTAACTGTAGGACGTCCAGCCTCCATGGTGCCCAGGTCTTGGATGGCGACCCAGGGCAGCACCGTGTGTCCGTTCCTGAAATTGAAAATGCGGTCACGACCTTGAGGGAGCGAGAGGTACATGCGTCCCCCACCCACACTACGAGGACACCCACTGATGTAAATATACACACACAGAGAGTGCGAAGTCAGTGCACAGTCATCAGTAAAGAGGAACTCTCTCAGAAGGGCATCAGATGCTTTAGTCTTGGCCTAAAGTCGTCGAAGGTTAAAGAGTTTACCATCTGAATGAGCTTGTTGATCTCAGGGTCGTTTTGATCAACCCAGTCTCTATGTTTGTGTTTAACAAAGTTCAGGGTGTCAGCTGCAGCGTTGTACAGCGATTCTTTGAAGGCTTTCCATTCCTCGCCAGTGTTCGACGACATTCCTGAATCCTTTCTTGCAGAATGTCTCTGCAGTTCTCTCTCTCTCTCTCTCTCTCTCTCTCTCTCTCTCTCTCTCTCTCTCTCTCTCTCTCTTTCTCAACGCACGTTTGATAGAAATAAAAACACCATATTATCTATCTATCGATGGGTTTCTGTGTCTGTCAACGTAAATAAAACAGAGATAAATCCAACCAGACTCATCAAAGTATTCCCACTAGTTCGACCTTCCAATGTCTTCTTCAGGGGACTTTAAGGACATACATATTGGAGTATACAAATCAGAGACATTCATACTGAACACAGATACTCTTGAGCAGCATGTCCGGATAACACATTCCCACCCTCAGAGCGAAGCACCACATGAAATCCAGAGCTTGCAGCAGTCTGCAGCGCCAGAGGAAAAGTTCTATGAACATCCACCAACACTTACTGAGGTAAAAAAAATGGTTAAGAAAGCTAGAATAAGATATTCATCTGGTCCCCAAAGAATACCCTGTCTGCTGTATAGGGGATGTCCCCAATGTCTTTGAGTGGCTCCATAAAATGATGAGATCAGTTCGGAGGAAACTGAAGACCAGCGACCAGTGAGTGATAGTTGGTGGATTGTAACCCCCCCTCCCCCCTCTCACCGCCCCCACGCTTTCTGTGAAAGATACGTTTTGGAGAAGTCTGTAGTTCTACGCCTTGTCCGTGACGGTTGGTTATTTAACAAGTGAACCTGCCAACAGTGCATTTCAGAAATTTAGGCTTGTTAAATAAGAAGAGAGCCAGCTTACAATGTCATGCTCCCTTCATGGAAGTTTTGGAGCCATCTTCAGTGTCTCTTTATAAATAAAACATTGAAGACATACCCTCACGCACTGGTGTAAATTCCATGTAACAAAAGGAACGTGCAAATGCACCGATCCCCAGCTTAATAATCTTACTATCTTCAAGGATATGTTTTTTTGCAATGGCCCATAGAAGATACTTTTCTATGACGGGTATAGTCTAATGTGCCTCCCTTGGAGTGTTAGCTCGACTGGATTCTTTCTTTCTTTTCTTTTTCTGTTCAAAAATCCAGAAGATTCTGTCGTGAATGTTTGTTTTTGCACCCCACACCAAAGGGTTTTGTCAGGTACTGGGGTCCCGACGGTCCGAACCGCAGGGAGAGTGGAGTCAGGCACCCACACCACACTCACCACACACTAAGTGGGGGTGGGGGTGAACCCTGGCAGAAGAGAGAGGACAGACAGAGGGCAGAAGAAAGGAGGGGAAAGAAGAGCAAGATACAGAGAGATTAACTACTAGATAGGGGCCCAAAGAAAAGAAGAATAAAAGAAAACAATGTTATCCCCCCCCCCCCCCCCCCCGTCCGGGATGCCCCAAATTACACCTCTATTTTCCCTTAGAAAGAAAAAGAAGAAATAGGGACAATCTAAAAATATTCACACACAGGGCCTGAATTTTCATGAAATGGAAAAAAGGGGAAAAAAGAAAAAATGCAGAGGAGACAGAGGGGCCGGGACCACTACCACACCACTCAGACACTTCCCACAACTAACACACCTCATCTTGTGTCAGCCAAATCCAATAATGTCTTGATGGAAGTCGGGACGTGTTCCCAGCCGGCAGTGGAAGCACACAACGCCCCTCCCGCCGTCGCCTCAGCACCTCTCCCCAGCACCGCGGCCAAGGAGGAGGTAGGCCCGGAAGTTCCGAGGATACAGCCAGACTGCGAATCGACAGAGAAACAACCAAACAAGCCCTAAGGCTGGGGTCAGTACCATGCTTGGAATATGATTTCAGTTTGGTCAGTGTCAGAGGGTTATGGTCAGTTGGTCGAGGCCAAAGAAAAGAAGAGAGTAAGAGGGAGAAGAGCAGCAGATAGATAGAAGAATGAAAAGCAGAAAAATGAGGTCCATCCAATAAAAGAAAGAGTAAGTGTCCATCGTAAAATAAAATAAAATACAGAGGTAAAGAAAAGAGTGCTTGTATTGGTCAAGTCATGTCACACATGATACAGGCCTTAATCTCAATTAACAACTAAATGTTGATTAAAACCTACTAAATTTGTGATGAGATAACCTTCCTTAATATTTATCCATCTATTTCAATCCAAAACTGACATAAGTAGGAACATTTTAGAAAGATTGAATTATGCATTGAATCGACAGGTGACTGAGCAACCACTGGTAGACTTTTCTTTAAAAAAAAAAAAGGCAATAAATATTTCAAACCATCACCCATAGGCATTTTGGCTCTTTTATACATAAAATGGATTATGTTATCATGAAACTCACCTGCAAACATGCACATAAATATTTATGCACCAAACGAAGGACGAAAACACGGGGAGAGAAAACAATGACTGGAAGAGAGGGTGGATGAATGTCCTCCCCCCCCCCCCCCCGCCCCCCCCCCCCCCCCCCCCCACCGGTAAATTTGCACTCAACAATCACACCGCGGCTCGCCTCATGAGTCGAAATTTACTCTCCAACAAAATAAAACTTAGGCTCTTAGCCTCCACAAAAAAAAAAAAAAAAATAATAATAATATTGTAAAATCATGAAAGTACGACAGACACTAAATTTCAATGAAAGTGTATCCTGTTGCTCCATGCATGAGCCATACTCAACCGGCAAAATCTCCAACTCACAAGATTTTTAGCAGGACAACTAAAACAACCCTGCACAAGAAGCAGACGAAAACCGGCAGAACACGCTAAAATTTTAGAGAGAAACTGACGATAGAAAAGAATTATGACCTCCACTTCAGAATTTGAATAACAGTGATTAATTTACACTAACCGTGGGAAAAGTACGCGAAGAAGCCTATGTCAAGGAACAAAACGTCACTTACCAACAGTCTTGTGAAAAGCTAGCCGTGTGCTACGCTCCGTTCACTGAAGAACTATATAGCGTCTCCCAACACCGGCCGCGCCTCCCAACTCTCCCGTTGAGGAAAAGAATGGTCGTGAGACCACAGCCACACCCCTGGTCAGCAGGAAGAGAGCTTCCAGGTCGCCAAACCACCAAAAACCCCTATGCCCAATCCAACCAAGGATAGCACACCGGGGTGAGGTGAGGATTCCAACGAAGAAATCAAAACAGCAATGCAGCTGAACCCGAAAACGCTACCACGGAGAAAGATGTGACTTCGACTCGAGGCTGGACTTTCGCAAAGTGCCAAGGGACCGCACAGCGACAAAAAATGTCAGATTCGATTCTAGGGTGAGTTGACACGAGAATCTCCGAAAAAAAAAACGAAGCATGCGTGTCAGACCTGACACAGCGAAACTTCGCTAAAACTCGTGGACAGTTACAGGTAGGAGTGAAGATGAAAAGAAATTATATAGAGAGGGGAAAATGGAGGAAAGGCTGTACTGGAAAACAGAAATAAAGAAAACAGGACCCAAAACATATTGCTAGTGTTTCTGTCGTCGGATGGAACTAAAAACGAACAGGAAGATCTCCCCACCTGAATATACCCCCCCCCCCCCCCCCCCCCCCCCCCGGACAAAAACCTGTTTGTGACAGGTTTCATGCTCTTAATTTTCTTTCATGAAGTAAAAGAAATCAGTGCTGAACTCAGACAGGATTCTGAACGTAGCCAGACATCATCAAAAGTTACAGTATTAAAGGTTTGTTCTTTAACTGGCGAGGAACGTTCGAATGCAACCAGTGGATGTCAGCATAAAAGAAATGTGAAAATCCACAAATTGACTGCACATTGTGAAATACCAGGAAGCAAATTTTCTTTTTGAAAAAGGTCAGTCTTCCATGAAAAATTTTTTTTATTGTTAAGTGCACAATCTTAAGATTTTAACCAGAATATTGATTAGCTATAATGGATGGATAGTGGGGTGTTGGAAAGAAATAGGAGTTTTCTGACGATTTCACAAATGTACTGACAGAGATTTCGATGGGGCTCATGCGTAGACAGAATCTGTTGAATGTCGTTGCTAATAAAATGTTAATATTTTGGGGGGACCATAAGAATAGAGAAACCAATAATAGTGAACAGTGTATACTGACTACTGGAACATTTAGATGACAACAGGCTTGTCTGAATCAGTTCAAAACTGTACACTGTCACCTGTATGCTTTCAGTGTATACCCAAACACCAGCGTTGTGACTACATGAAGCAGTGTGTGTTTCGGGCAGTGATGAAGAATATTGTGACTTTGAATATACACGTCAACATACACGATATCGTACACGGCATGAAGGGACTGCCCCTCTGCCAGCCATCGTCGACATGGATTCCAAGGGACTGCTTGTGATCAGTCCTCTCCGCACAGCTGAGCACAACACATCCTGTCCCTCAACTCACTTCCAGTGTCTCTCTCCCGGTTACTACTGTCTGCCGGTCTACCTGAGGTGTAACAAAGTGTACGACTGCCCAGAACATGAAGATGAAGCAGACTGTGAGACGTACGAGTGTCCTGGTTACTACCGCTGTCGCCAGGCCCGTGTGTGCCTGCACGCCGAGCACATGTGTGACGACAGGTATGGCCAGTGCCCTCAGAATGACGATGAGCTCTTGTGTCACTTCGCCTGTCCACCTGCTTGCAGATGCTTCGGGATGGCGTTTTTACTGCAGCCAGTTTTGCTGCCGCTGACCATCCGGAACTCCGGTTCTTAAACGCTGATGGAACGAACATGAACTTGACGGACTTGGTGCTCAACACCATGTTTAATTCATGTGAGTTTTATCCAATTGTTTTTTGCTTCATGTTCAAGCACCAGAGCTTCCAAACCTTAAAAGTCTCGACTTGAGTCAAAATCGTCTACACCACCTTCATGCTGACGACTTGGAAAAGATGAAAAGTGTAGAAATTCTTATCTTAGCTGATAACCCTCTTCAGTTTCATTCCAGCGTGCCATCTATAGTTCAGCTTGAAAATCTGATAGTGTTAGATTTGTCAGAAATTCAGATCAGTCAATTGAATGCCAGTAAGTTAAGGAATCTGGTTCATCTTCAGACCTTAAACCTGTCCAACACCGGGCTGAACCACGTTGTTGATGGAGGATTCCAGCCACTGAAATCTGTTCGCTCTTTAGACCTCTGGCAGTGCCCCCTCCAGCAGTTTCCTCCAGATATTTTCTACCAGTCATCAGAACTGGAATCGGTGACATCCTCGAACCACAAACTGTGCTGCCCAGTTGTGCTCCCCAAACAGTTTTAACCCACATGGGTGTAAGTCTCAGTCTGACCCTGTGTCTTCCTGCGACCATCTGCTTCAGAGTCAAGTACTCAGAATTTCTGTAGCCCTGCTTGCCGTTATCACTCTGAGCGGCAATCTTTCAGCCTTATTTTACTGGGTTATCATTCGGAAACACTTCCAGTCATTTGGCTGTGGGGTGTTTCTGCTGCACTTGGGTGTGTCTGACATTTTACGAGGCATGTATTTGATGATCATAACAGTAGCGGATAGAGTGTTTCAGGGTACGTACTTGTGGAAAGACGTCCTGTGGAGATCCAGTGTCACGTGCACGTCTACCGGAATGGTATTTGTTCTGTCAGCTCAGGTGTCTTTCTTCCTGATCTGTGTGATAACTCTGGACAGAGCGTTGGTGGTGTGAGTCCCTGAACCGCTTCTGCTTTGTCCCCAAATCAGCTCACCTGGTCAGTTTGGTGATATGGATCACTGGCCTTCTTTTGGCCGCACTTCCCCTGTCCTTTGAAACACCGCGCTGGAGTTTCTACGGTCACACTGCCTTGTGCCTGCCTGTTCCCACTCCAGGGAAAGACCACAGCGCCCATTCTTTAGACCTGAACCACATTCGTCACCATCCATCTCATTCCTTTGTTCTTCTGCTTCTCTTCTCTTCCATTTCAGTCTGTGTCCCGTCGTGGTCGCAGCTCAAGGCTTGGTCGGCTGGACTCTGAACCGGACGTTGATCATAGCGACAGATTCCAGCAGAAGAACCCTGGAGCTGCTGGTCACCAGGAGACTCCTCGCCGTAGTGGTGTCGGCCACGGCGTGCAGGTTTTGGTGGGAACGTTGTGGATGTCGGCAGTGAGGAACAGTAGCGTTCCAAGTGATGTACAGGTCATTGTGACTGTCCTGGGTCTGTCGGTCAGCCCCAGCTCTCAGCCCGCTGCTCTATGTGGTCAACGTTGTTCTGGAGCACAGGAAGAAGCGGTCTGAACAACTGTTGCTGACCATCCTGGCACGGCAGAGAGCCGGTCAACAGCACACAAACCACAAGAGTGTGCATAAGCAGCAGGACTGATGTTGCTTCATTCAAAGAACAGTTGACATGAGGAAAACAGTGAACACATCATTATCTTTTTCATCGTGACTTGCTACAATTTTTTTCCCACGACAGGAACATGTCTGTCTCCAGTTTAAGAAGAAAAAAAAAAGAAAACCCCTTGTGGATTTCTGTTGCATTTAGTTTTTCCATCGGTTCCGTGTACATTGGTCCATGTTTGATCTGACATGCGAGTATTTTTGTTGTTAGATTGCTGTGATGTCTGTGTCAAGTGATATCTTTAAGTATGTTCATAATATCAAAGGCAAGAAGACGAGTGCTTTGCAGAGTGCAAAGTCGCTGACGTGAAAATGAGAACTCCTGGTTCGAATCCTAGACATAGAATTAGTTCCCACCTCCCCCGTCAGTTCTACTCAGCATTGACCTAAGCTACTTTCAACGCCCATCTAGCGCGAATTTGAGAAGATGAGTGATTGCTTGTTCTCCGTTTGCATTGTCCTGAATGTTGTTTATCTTGCCTGAACAAGAAGACCTAAGAAGTCGATACACGTCGTGTTTTGTCTTGTAATTTGTCTGTCCATGTTAAACGGCGGGGTTACTTTAAATTCCTTTTAAAACTAGATTCAGAAGGTCTGATGACAGAGACAATGACTCTAATTGGCACACAATATGTATCCGATACGCGTAAATTGATGTTAACGTGCGTGGGTGTGTGGTCTAGTTAAGTCAAATTTGTACATATTCCCGCTGCTGTGCTTAAATGAATATCTGAAAATATACTTGGCATTTAGTGGACTTACTCACCCATAAAGAAAAACAATTGTATTATTCCGCCAAATAAAAGACACAACAAATCACAAGACAAAACACAGACGCGTTTCGACCTCTTTGTCTTCTTCAGGCAAGACAAAACAACATTCAGGACAATGAAAACAACACAGGAGCAATCATTTATCTTCTCACACCGAGCGCAAAAGTCATTGTCCTAAATATTGTTTGTGTTGCCTGCTGAAGACCAAAGAAGTCGAAACGCGTCGTGTTTTGTCTCGTAATTTGTCTGTCCCTTTTGTCCGTAGGAATAAAAGAATATTTTTTTAAAGTTTGTTTCAATTTCCGCTTGCAGTCTCCTCGCTTTGAAACTTGCTCAGCCATGGCACTTCAGCAGTGTCAGATGGGGGGTCACACTCATCATTCATCCCCTTTGTTCTAGCGAGAAAGATTCGTGCTTTCGTCTGAGATCGCCTTTCTAGAGGTGAAAGTACAGTGCCAGATGGGGGTCACACTCATCATTCCCTCTTGTTGTAGCGAGAAAGGTTCGTGCTTTCATCTGGGATCGCCTTTCTAGAGGTGAAAGTACAGTGCAAACCAGTCACTTTTAATATTCCATGAAGATACATTGCTCTGTATTTTGCCATCAGTTCGGTCCTGTGACTTCATTGCGATCGTTTTCAGTGTAAAGGTTTGTGGTAATTTCGTCATTAGAGTGATATTAATCAATGAATCAATCAACCAACCAATTAATCAACCAACCAACAAATCAATAGGTCGATGAATAGATCAATTAATCAATGATTTAGATGAACTGGCGATATTCTGATGACTCGCTGGTTCACGCATCTTCATACCCCAAGACATGACTGAGAGACTCTGACGTTTTACCCCCCCCTCCCCCCCCCCCCCCCCCTCCCCCCCCCCCCCCCCCCCCCCCCCCCCTTCTCCCTCCCTCCATTTCATTCTATTCGTACTCTTTTTGTAAGAATTCATGACCGATCTGATGATGTAAGATACTGTTTTACACACACACACACACACACACACACACACACACGCACACGCTCACACACGCATGCACGCTCACTCTAAAACGCACACGGACGCACGTACACACGCACATATACGAATGGCAACAGTGCTGGTTTTTTTTTTTTTTTTTTCCGTCGAAGTATTACGCGAATTTTGATTTGGCGTGAACGCAACGTTGTTCTAATATGTGTGTGTAGGAATGGGGAAAGGGGAAGGCGGATGCGTGAGTTCATATGTGTGTGTGTGTGTGTGTGTGTGTGTGTGTGTGTGTGCACGTGCGCACGTGTGTGGTGCGTGCGTGCGTTTTGAGTGTGTGTATGTGTGTATGGTGTGCGCGTCTGTGTGTGTGTGTGTGTGTGTGTGTGTGTGTGTGTGTGTGTGTGTGTGTGTGTGTGCACGCGCGCGCGCGCGTGAAACGTCTTGTGAAAAGTTTAGCTGAGATGTTTTTCATGATACTCTCACGTCATAGGTTGCTCTCATTTTTACAAGCAGAACAAACAACTTTCGAATCTAGTGTTGGCCGGAAAATGTCCCATCTGGTCAACAACGCGTCCACTGTTAGTGGACCAGAGAATCTGACCCGTCAGTCCCAGGGAAAAATAACCCATCATGCCCTCACTCCTCTTCCACACAACGTTACCGGAGACAACATGTACCACGTCTACACCACATCTATCCATTCTAGTGACTCTTTCTTAACGAAGTTCACCGTCACCGCCACACCAACCTCACTTCCGGTCAATGGCTCAGAATATGGGATATGTTAGACTTGGACAAACCGATATCGATCACTGTCTGAATGGATCTCACGAGCTTCGCTTCAAAGCGGTGAACGGGAGGGTGGATTACGCGCGTGCTTTTATGGGACCTTACAGGGAGCATTCCAGTCACTGTAACATTTACATCTCCACCTTACCTGGTATGATTTTTCGCTTTCAAGCCAGGCAGACGATCAGTCGTTTTTTATTTTGGAGGTAAAAGACTGTTGTGCACGAGATAGTGATGAAGTGTTCTGGATGGTTATGAATGCCAACTGTCCTCGTATCGTGTTCAGCAACACCAATCATGTGTTCTTTGCCTTGAAAAGATATGACTGGTGCCGAGGCAACTTGGTCCTGGATTTTACTTTTGACATTGTTCCTAAGTCTGTTCGACCTGAAGTGAAGCTTTTGTTCACCTCAAACAAAACAGGTGCGTGTTTTCTCTCTCCTTCCACCCCCCCCCCCCCTCTCTCTCTCTCTCTCTCTCTCTCTCTCTCTCTCTCTCTCTCTCTCTCTCTCTCTCTCTCTCTCTCTCTCTCTCTCTCTCTCTGTCTCTGCACGCACACACACTCATCCATTCATTTTGCATTTATTCACAAACCATTAAAACACCTGTCAATGGTAATCTTGCAGCTTTTGATCATGTGGGACTTATTTAATTAAGATTGATTACCAGTTACGAATTGTTGTCACACCAATATCGAAAAAAACGTGACTGTAACTGTACTGAGCTAATACAATTTTAGGCCTGTGTCGAATCTACCATAAGTTTCAAAGGTACCTAGAGAAGATCGTGTTGAGACGTTTTACAGAGACATTTATCATTACCGTCTTTTCGAAATTAGCCAGTCTACTGTAAGAAGGATCACAGCACACAGACTGCTGTCCTGAATGTTCAGGACATTCTGCTGGCGAATGCCGATGAAATATTCATCTCCATGATTGCTTTCCTTGAACTCAGTGCAGCATTCAACGCGCTGGATCATCCCATCCTTTTGAAGAGGTTGAAAGTGACTTTTGGCTTTCAGGGCCAAGTTCTTGACTGGTTTGTGTCATCCATCACTAGTTGTCATCGATCGATGTTGCATGTCTGCCCAAAGTCCCCTTGTGGGTAGCGTTTTCCAGGGCTCTGCATTGGAACCTTGTTGTTACGATTTCAATCTCAACCTCTGTCGGAAATTATTTCATTCCCTCTGTTTCTGTTTTTGTCTATGTCTGTCTCTGTCTGTCTCTGTCTCTCTCTCACCGTCTCTGTCAGTCTATCTGTCTGTCCATCTGTCTGTCTGTCTATCTCTCTCAAAAAAAGGACATGTCAAACTGAGCGTGAATAACCTGTATTACTCATGTCATATTGCGACAATTCTAATCGAGTTGAACGCACACACTTTTGATTTCTATTTTCTTTTTCACACAAAACGGGACAGGGTTCATTCAGTCTCCTCTGTGGGATGGATGTACCCCTTACCCACCCGCTGTGGATAGCTGGGCCTCTCTGACCGTCCCCTCTGACCACCTCCTCATTCTGAAATGGCTCAGCCTATCCCTTACCGCCCATACAATCGATTCCTTGTCGGTGTACGTGGGGGGACGAACAGAACACACTTCTTCGACAAGTTCAGCACCCACACACCTTTCGCCCAATACTTCAGCGAGGATGTCCACCTCCGCTTCATCAGCGGGGCACGTCACAACTGCTCTTCGGGTTTCAACATCGAGTTCTTCATGCGAGTCTGGCGCCTGAAGCGAGCGGGGGCGGCAGGTGCCAGTGGAACTGCACGGTGTCGGGTTTCCAGCGGGACTACGGCAGGTATTTCCCATGTAATGCCGAGTGGGACTGTGTGGGTGGGGAGGACGAAGAGGCGTGCTGGTACGTCAACTCCACGATGTGGGACCTTCCAGTGGTGGCTGGCCGGGAAGTGCTATCAGCTGATGACGGAGAAGCTGCCGTGGACCGAGGCCTTGGGGGAGTGTCTGAGGAGGGGGCGGGGCACTGGTCAGCCCTGAACTCGCCCAGTGAGTGGAAGGTGGTGCGCGAGGTGCTGGCGCTGAAAGGGTCCGGGAAGATTCACATCGGGTTGAGGACTTGGCGTGCTCCCAAAATGTAGGATTTCATTTGTGTGTGTTTTTTTTTTTTTTTTACGTCGAGATACTCTTTCTCTCTCTGTGTCTGTCTCTGTTTGCCTGTCTCTGTATGTCTGTATCTGTCTGTTTCTCTCCCTCTCTCTTTTATCTATCTATCTGTCTGTCTGTCCGTCTATCTGTCAATCTATCTACTTACCTACCTGATTACCTATGTACCTACCGACCTACCTACCGACCTACTTACCTACCTGTCTATCTATCTTTTTCTATGTGTCTGTCTATCAGTCAATCTATCTCTATCTATCTGTCTATCTATCTATCTATCTATCTATCTATCTATCTATCTATCTATCTATCTATATCTATATTTTCCTGTGTGTGTATGCGTGTGCGCGCGGGTTTGTGTATATTACTGTAATTTACATGTCAGGTATATATGCACTTTGTTTTTGTAACCCAAAGCACATAAACCCTTTAAATGGGGTTTGGGCGTCCTCCCCCCCCCCCCCCCCCCCCCCACCCACACACACACACCACCACCAAACGTAGTTATTATTGTGCCTGCCTGTTGGTCGGTCTGTCAGTTTCTCCCCCTTCCATTGCCTTCACGTTATCTTGTACTTCAATTGTTTAGGTATAGAACGTTGCTTCACTGGGTAGATGACACTGTCGCATACAATACTTACCGAATTGAAAATACACCCGAAGCCTTCTCTTCGAACTGCTATTTCTTCACATGGAGTTTTGTATACAGTTCTGGCATCTACTATGAGGAATGTGATGATACCACTTTTCGTCACCAGTTCTTATGTGAATTTGACTCGAAGTTTGGAACCGTCGATGCCAGACCGGGGCCTGGTGTCACGCTTGCTACAGCTCGAAAACAATATCCTGTGTCCGTCACCAGTTGCTCGGCAGGTCACGTGGTTCACGAGTTCCTAGCTTGTGACCTGCAGAGCGAGTGTGTTTGGTTGGACGAGAGCCTAGGGGGCAATCTTCATGCTCCACTGATCGTGATCCTTCTCCTCCGCCGCCCTCCTTTCTGTGTGTGGCAATCGGATGCAGGAGGTGCCTTACATGTTGGTGTGTGACCATCGTGCGGACTGCAGCGATCAGAGCGACGAGGAGTTTTGTGTGTACCCCCCGTGCCCTCCCCACACTACCTTTGACTGTGGAGACCGCCAGGTAAGTGTGCCTGAAGCAATAAGGAAAGGAAGATATGAACGAAGAAAGAAAGAAAAAAAGAGAGAAGAACGGAAGACGGAAGAAGGAGACAACAAACAAACAAACAAAATGAGTAAACCAGCATATTTTGTGGTTTCTCTGTCAGTTCACACACACAGAGAGAGAGAGAGAGAGAGAGAGAGAGGAGAGAGGGAGAGAGAGAGAGAGAGAGAGAGAGAGAGAGAGAGAGGAAGGGGGGGGTGGGGGGTGGGAGAGAGAGAGAGAGGGAGACAGAAAGAGACAGACAGAGACAGAGAGAAAGAAAATGCCAAAACATGGGCGTGAAACTGCGTCAGGAATGCAGACTAGTCAATATCCCGATCGTGATCCTGAATTCTTCAAATAAAATAGTTGGCTCTTTACACGTATTTGTTTGACCCACACATTGAAAAAGGGTTACTCTGTTTGCGATGGAGAGACAAGTGTTATTTTCGCTTACTTTGTGTCGTCTGGAATAGGGTCTGTTGATGCTGAGATGACCCCTGGCCTAGAGCTGGACACCTTTCCATGAGCAGACGGTGACACGGTCACTGTTCATGGAATGCTCACATGCGAAGCTCAGGGTTTAAATATTCTCTCCGTCTTAGTCCTGTTGCCTACAGGAAATGTCTTTGGAAGCGTAGTCTGTTCCTTCTGCTACATGAAGAAAGAGAACATTCCTTTACGTCTTCGCGTCCGTACAACGCTGGCACCTAAGAAATAACCTCCAAATTCTACTGACGAAAGTTCTTAGCGACGAATATTTTCAGGACATGGATTTTTTGTATAGAAATTTTCTGTTCGTCTCATATAGAGCATGAAGCATTTGCTCTAAAAACAATAGAGTATAAAAAAAAAAAAAAAAAAAAAAAGAGGATACGGTGCATGAATACAAGATTTAGTCTGATCAGGTATCATCCGTGTTCTGCTTTTGTCTGTCTGAATGTCTGTCTGTCTCCCTCTCTGTGTGTGCATGTGCGTGTGTGTGTGTGTGTGTGTGTGTGTGTGTGTGTGTGTGTGTGTGTGTGTGTGTGCGTGCGTGTGTGTGTGTGTGTGTGTGTGTGTGTGTGTGTGTGTGATTGCGCGTGCGCGTGCGCTTGTGCGCGCGAGCTCATAGATATGCAAACACTGTCATGATAGTAGCTTTTTGTCAGCAATATACCACCAGAGAAAGAAAAAAAAAAGAAGCCAAAACAGCAGTTCAACCCCCAAAAACCCATTCCTCAGTTATATGCCTTCACTCATTGATTGACAGTGCCTGCAGCTCAGCCAGAGATGCGACAACATGGTGCAGTGTGTGTCTGCAAACGACGAAAAGGGGTGTAAACAAGACCTGGACTGGCTGGAGTTGAAGCGTGGTGGTGTTTACCGTTCAATGATCGTGTTCTTGTCAAGGGAACAACGACACACACCTCATCACTGACGTCTTAAGGTCAGCAGAGTCGTGCCCCGGGTCTCACTTCCTGTGTCCTACTTCCGACATGACCCTGTGTCTGCCCGTCTATCTGCGATGTAACGCCATCCACGACTGCCCGGGGCGTGAGGATGAAGCAGACTGCCAGACGTACCAGTGTCCTGGCTACTATCGCTGTCGCCAGTCCCGCGTGTGCATGTCTGCCGAGCACGTGTGTGATGACAAGTATGGCCAGTGCCCTCAGAATGATGATGAGCTGTTGTGTCACTTCACCTGTCCACCTGAATGTAGGTGCTTCGGGTTGGCGTTTTACTGTAACCGGTCTGTCACTGTCAGTGACCATCCAGAACTTCGCTTCTTGAACGCGGACAGGAGCAACATGACGTTGATGGACTTGATTAACATCACCATGCTGGTCCACGTCAGTTTGGCGTCTTGTTTTCTATCTCACGTTCAAGCACCTGCTCTGCCTAACTTGATCAGTCTGGACCTCAGCGATAATCTCATCACCTGTCTTCTACCTGGTGACTTCAGTACCCTCAGATCTCTGCAAGTGCTTGTTTTGGCGGGAAACCCACTTGACCTTCAAGACGGTCTCTCTGGTCTGTCCACGTACACCAAACTTCGCGTGTTGGACCTGTCCCGTGTGAGCCTGGACGCAGTGAACGTGGATCCTTTGCACACACTGACTCGTCTGGACCAGCTCAACCTGTCGGGCAGCGGAGTGCGTCACGTGCACGGCTCGGGTTTTCGGGGTTCTACGATCGTTGCGCTCTGTGGATCTCTCAGGCTGTCCGGTAATCACCTTTCCTCCACAGCTGTTCCACAATCTTCTCAAACTTCGGTCTGTGACAGCCAGCAATTATAAACTGTGTTGCCAGCGCTTCTTCCCGAGGAGTTCAGCCCCAAGTGGTGTCGGTTTCGAAAGACGCCGTGTCGTCCTGTCAGGATTTGATGCAGAGTCACCTCCACCGGGTTATCCTGGCTCTGCTAGCCATACTGGCGTTGGTGGGAAACCTCACCAGTTTCCTGTACCGCACCGTCTTCGACAAAGGAACGCGGCGGTTCGGATTCGGCGTCTTTGTCCTGCATCTGTGTGTGTCTGATTTCTTGATGGGGGTGTACCTGATGGTGATCGGACTGGCTGACTACAGGTACAAAGACATCTACCTGTGGAACGACTACTCCTGGAGACACGGCACCACCTGCAGGGTGGCCGGGTTCCTGTCTCTCCTGTCCTCTGAGGTGTCCGTCTTTCAGATCTGCTTCATCACCGTGGATCGCTTCCTGGTGCTGCGCTTTCCCTTCAGCCAGTTCCACTTCACGCCGACGTCAGCACATCTAGCCAGCAGCGCCGCCTGTGTGGGCGGGACTCGTGCTGGCCGCCACGCCTCTGACCCCTTTGACGTCACACTGGCAGTTCTACAGCCAGACCGGCATCTGCATCCCGTTGCCCATCACCAGGACGGAGTTCCCGGGACAGCATTACTCCTTCGGTATCTGGATCGCCCTCAACTTCGTCCTCTTCCTGTTCATAGCTCGGGGCAGGTGTTCATCTACTGGTCGGTCACCTCCAACACGTTGACCGGCTCCGGCACCATCGGCAGGAAGTCCACGGACCAGGTCCTCGCTCGGCGGCTGATCACCGTGGCCGTGTCGGACTTCGCCTGCTGGTTTCCCATCGGCGTCCTGGGGATGGCGGCGGTCAGAGGCGTGGACGTTCCGGGGGAAGTCAACGTCATCATGGCCGTCTTGGTGCTGCCGCTCAACTCGGCCCTCAACCCGTTCCTGTACACCGTCAACGTCATTCTGGAACAGCGGAGGAAGAGAGCCGTGAGAAACAGCTGATGATCGTTTTGTCTCAGTTGCAGGACATTCTGCTGTGAGTTTGCTGGCGGCGTCCGGTTGTTGTCTTGCTCATGACAGCCCTGATATTGTGGCCCTTTACGGTCGGCTGGGTTAGAAGCAACACTCTCTCTGTCTCTGTCTCTGTCTCTGTGTCTGTCTTGTCTCTGCCTGCCTGCCTGCCTGCCTGCCTGCCTACCGGTCTGCCTGCCAGCCTGCCTGTTTGTCCGTCTCTCTGTCTGTCTGCCTGTCTGTCTGTTTCTTTGTCTGTCTGACTGTCCGTCTGTCTCTGTCTGTTTGTCTCTCTCTCTGTGTCTGTCTATGTCTCTCTGTCCTCTCTCTCTCTCTCTCTCTCTCTCTCTCTCTCTCTCTCTCTCTCTCTCTCTCAATGTTGTTTCCATTGTTGTTCCCATCCACGTTTTTGTTCTTTGCCTTGTTGCAGCAGTTTTCCTTTGTATGAGTAATCTCATTGTTTTGTTCTTGTCTTCTTTCTCTTGAGTGTACAATCTCATAATTGTTTCGTTGCGGTGGTTTTCTTTCACGTTTGGTCTCTGCTTTATGTCTTTGATGTTTTGTCGTCTTCATTCCGACGCATTCTAATTCATTGTGATGACTAGAGCTGGGTTTATGGCAGAAGTCTTTATCATTTTGCCGCAGTGTTCTTTCATGCACATGATTGCCTTCTTCATCTTGAGTTATGCTGAGATTGCAATGCATCTCTACTGCATTGTCGGCATGGTCGTTCATGTACATGTTCATCTTCTTCATTTCTTTGCAGCTTCCCAAATCTGTTTTTAGGTGGTTCAAGTTGATTTTTCATTCGTTCACTCACCTGTAGAGGCTTTATTATTTCTTTGCGAGTCACGCGACTTCTGTTCTTCAATTTTTTCTTTCTGATGTTTTTTCCCCACAGAATATTGTCTAAGTGGCCTCCAAGGCTAGCCGCAATGATGATACTGCTTTCCTTTTCGGTTTGGGTGGAAGTTGTCTTTGAGATGGTATTGCGGATAGATGTGGTCGTGTCCAATGAATGATGTGTTTTTTCCAAATCATGCAGTTCTGTCACCAGCAGAGCATTGAATAGATCGACCCTTTTTTGCACGAATTCGTCGCGATTCTTCAAGGCCTTATGGGTAGTAGGTTTTACTTTTGCACGCAGTTCCATCGCTGCACTTGCTAGCTTGTTGCTTGCTGTTTGAGGCTCACCATCCTTTAAGTCATTCACTCCGATGTGTACTAATACCACGTCTGGAGGATTGGAAGTTTTGTCGAATGTTATCTTGCAACTTTCTGCTGTTGGTGCTGCTATCATGTCGACGTTGAATCCGATGAATGACCAAGTCTTTCTGGGTCAACTCCTCTAAGAACAGAGTCATGCAAGATAGTTACTGATAGAAGCAGAGAGTTGCCAGTTTCTGTTTTTTGTTCACTGGAAACATCATCTTCCACCAGTGTGAGTCACTGCCGTTCTCAGTCTCAACATCTGAGCTTTCTGACCCACTACTGTCATCCCCACTATCCTCAACCACATGAGTATTTTCTTTTTCTTCTGATTTTTCCATCTTCAAAATTGTTTTATGCCATTATCGGGAGAAGTAGGCTTGTTGGATTTTATAATTTTTTTGTCTTTTGGAACAGTATTGAATTCATTTGCAAGTTTTTTCGTTGGATTAAATTGAGCATTTTGGGAATCCCAGAGCTCTGTGCTGTTGTAGATGTCTGTAAGATTTTCTGACCATCAAGTCTTCCGTTTGTGTTTCTGTGTCCCTGCTGTGTGCTGTTTACACCACGATCTTGTTTCGACAAGCCCCTCTTTTTGACATATAGAAGAAGATATCTTCCAGTTTTTTTGCAAGAAAGAACGACTCATGGAGAATGACATGTTGATAGGTACCTGCAGGAATGCAGCCTTGAATACCCAAATCTACAAGGGAGAAACATCCGTCAACAAAAACGGAGAGACAAAATAACGAAGACAGATATCGAGGTAATGAAGACTGGCGTTGGCGATGATTTAATGAAACTGACTGGCAACATGAGAAGATGCTACGCCAACAATACGATGAAGAAATTGACCTGTACGGAAGAAACAGATATCAAACAAAGAGTGAAGACTACTATCAACAGAGATGGACGGATGAAAGAAGGTACGGAAATTATTCATATTATTCAAGGGATGTACGTGATCAACGAGACAACAGAAATGGACGGCAACGAAGGAGAATCAACACATCCCAATTACACAACTTGGATCAATGGAACAATGATGATTTGACTAGAGAGCACCAAGAAAACGGGCTACACTAATCATCAGAATTCTGTACAGGGTCGAGATGCTAAGCACTATGCAAATCGTAATTACACATTACGGGAAATGTATGATGATGGCGACTACACTCCACAACGAAAGTTCAAATACCGGCCGATGAACAACAATGACTTTCCAAACTAGCGGTACAATCGCTAAAGAAGAAAAAGGACATAACATTTGTCACCAAAAGTTCAAAAGTGAAACGAACAATAATAGAATTGGAAAAATACACGTTAAAATAAGTAACTAAATAATATTAACGGACACGATTGTAATCAGTGACACTTAAAGGATCGATTAATGTATTAATTTTGATGTAATTAAACGTGATGAAGAAAAAGTACCACTTATAAATCTGCTAGTAACTTAGCAACTACGTTACATAACATAAACACAGTATGGGGGAAGAGAAAAATAAAGTATCCTGACATGGAATACTAATGGCTTTATAGGAAACATTGATGGTATAAAGACAAAGAAATACAAAGACTGGCAGTTTATTAAAAAAAAAATCATATGATATAGTGTTCCTGGAAGAAACTCATGTAACATATGAAGACACAAAGAATATACATTTTCCGCACTTTGCACCTGGAGTTCACTATTGTCGTGAACAGCACAAGAAAGCGTGTAAGGCTTCAGGAGGGATTTCAGTATTTGTAAAACATGAAATTAGAGAACAAGTCAAATTTTTACCACAAAGTAATGGAGATATAGTTTGGATGTCTATACCAAATGTAGACAAACAAGGAGATGACACATATATATGTTGCTGCTATATACCGCCACTATACTCATCATATGGTAGAAATAACGCGGATTTGATATGGGATAAATTACAAAATGATATAGAACATTTTTCGCCGAAAGGCAACATTATTATTTGTGGCGATTTTAATGCTAGGACTGGAACATTGATAGATTATATGGAAATAGACTCAATGCACGATTGTTTTATCCCAGGTCACTACAATCGAATTAATAAAACATATAATAGATGTTCTATGGATCATGTTGTTCACAAAATGGTAAGAGATTAATCAACATTTGTACGGACAACAGCCTTCTTATTCGAAATGGTAGGACATTGGGTGATTTGGAAGGAAATATACTTGTCATATACACCAAGGCAGTAGTGTGGTAGATTACTTTATATGTTCAGAAGAACTTACACAAAATATAGTTGAAATGAAAGTTATGGAATTAAACCATTTTTCAGATCATTGTCCACTCAGTATGACACTATATATTTACCTATATTGAAAAATGGAACGAAAGACAAGAGTTATTTCAGTAAGAGCACATTTTATAAGCAAACTAATAGTCGAAAGGAAGAATATAAAATTTTACTGGGATGATAATTCCGCTGATGCTTTCTGTACAACTTTAAAAACAAAACAAATGAGTGAATCGCTACAAGAAATTAAAAATCATATTGATGAACCAATCACAGTTGATTTAGCCACTCTTGTTTTGGAAAAGCTTATCAAAACATTAAAGCATGCTGCAAAATTGACATTACGACATAAGCTTATAACTAAAAGAAATCCAGAAAACGCTCCAAAAAATGGTTTGACCAAGACTGCTATATTCAAAGACGAGATCTGAAATCTTTAAGAAATGCACTGAACAGAAATCCACAAAATAAAACATTACATGAAAAGTACTTTCACAAAATGAAAATATACAAACGTTTGTTGAAACGGAAGAAAAAATTTATAAGAACAGTTTAGTTCAGAGTCTGAATGAAGCATATTTACAAGATCCAAACAATGTGTGGAAAACATTAAAACAATTAAATGAAGCAGATTCTCAAAACGGAAATAACTATGGAGCGATAAGTAGTACAAAGTGGCTTGACCATTTACAAAATCTTATTGGTACGGAGGTAAATGTTGAAACAGATGCAAAACTAAAAGTAAATTCTAAACTGGAAAAACTGTCTTCAGAATTAGTTACTCTGATCTTGATTTTCCAATATCATCTAAAGAAATTTTAGATGCTTCAAAAAATATGCGTAACAAAAAAGCGGCTGGAGAAGATGGGATTATTAATGAAATAATCAAAACCAGTTTACCCCGAAACAGGTGAAATAATTAGAAATGTATTTCAAAGTTTTTTTTTTTTTTTCTCAGGAGCATATCCAGAAGCATGGAAGAGGGGAATGAATGTCCCCATTCATAAATCAGGAGATCCCTTCAATCCTTCAAATATCGAGGTATAACAATAACTCTCTCAGTAATTTGTTTTGCCATATATTAAATCACCAAATAACAAACTTTTTGGAAGAAAATCATCTACTAGCAGGAAAACAAGCAGGCTTTCGCAAAGAACACAGAACATCAGATCATCTATTTTTGTTTGAAGAAATTGTTGAAGATATCATGAAAAGCAGAAAAGATCGCCTTTATTGTTGCTTTAACGACTTTGAAAAAGCGTTCGATAGTGTTTGGCATGAGGCACTTTTCTTAAAAATACATGAAATAGGCATACAGGGAAACTGTTTCAGAGTTATTAGGAACATGTGAAAATTCCAAAATATGCGCTAAAACGAATGAAGGTCTATTCCATAATATAAACGTACGTCAAGGAGTACTACAAGGAAATGTTCTTAGTCCAACACTATTTAATATCTTCATAAATGATATTCCAAAGTATATTGGGGAGACAGATAGTCCATATACCGATGAAAAGACTCCTATATCATGTTTAATGTATGCAGATGACCTAGTTATTTTTTCTAAAACAAAGAAAGGTCTTCAAAACAAGCTTGACAAATTGAATAAATATTGTTAACTTGGGGTATGAAAATTAATGTACAAAAGACAAAGGTATTGATTTTTACACATAAAATACCCAAAGTTCCCATCTTGTTTAAATTTGGTACTGAGATAATTCAGACAACTGATCAGTACAAATATCTGGGAATCACTTTGCATTCAGATGACTCCTTTATTTCAGCGAAAACTCAACTTGCCAAGCAAGCAAGTAAAGCTTCACATTCATTATATCGATTAATCAGAGGAACCAACATTCGTTTTGACACAATATTACACTTTTCGATACTTTGGTTACTCCTATCAACATATGGAGCAGAAGTTTGGTTGCCATGGTCTGAGAAAAGTACAATGTCTAACATGGACTCATTTGATATATCTGATTTTTTTTTCAAAATAGTATTTCTTCAAAAAACACCCACATGAAAACTTAAAGTCTGAAATTCTGTAAACGTCTTCATGGTTTACACTCAAAAGCAATTAATTTAACGACTCTAAGTGAACTAGGAAGATTTCCAATTGGGATTCACATAGCTTGTCGAACCATTGGCTTTTGGCTGCATATTTTAGATAAGCCGGAAGAAACATATTTCAAAAGTGCATACAACGACATGATGAATAAAGACAAGGGAATTCAATATCATGTTTATATCTTGTTTATCAAACACATTCTTTACAGTTTAGGATTAAACCATGTTTGGC
>JADBJO010015460.1:32562-43702 GCA_016801955.1 Conus betulinus
TTTGTTGATCAATGACAAACATCTGCATTGTAATTAAAACACCGAGTACAGAATCCACAGCAAATGAATGATATTTAAAAGGGAAAATTTTTGTAATAAAGCATGGTAGTGCCCCCCCCCCCCCCCCCCCCCCCCCTTCCACCTGAGCAATGAATGAGAACTCGGTCAGTTACTCTGTCCGCACTGTCTCTGGTCACTGTGAGAGGGAGGGAGGGAAGGAGCCCGCATGCTGGTAAAGTACGGTAAACAGCATTTTCCCGTGCGTGGGAATTTTACTGAAGGCACGCGCTAGCTGGAACTGGCTCTGCGAAGAAGCCAACACGTGTCATGTGCGTGGCTGTGGGAAAAAATGAGTAGGCTACATCCGCGAGGGAGAGTGCGCTGCGTTTGGGCCCACAAGCGTCTCCATAAGTAGCCAGTGCTTCAATTGGACGACAGTTTCAGCGCGAACCTGCCGATACTGAAATAACTTGGCATGACCTTATCGCCAGAAGAAGAGGGGGGTTAAATTCTCCTGGGTTTTTTTTCTTTGTTGTTTGTTTCTATATTGTAATGTATCTTCGAGATTCATCACTGAGACCTTTACAATCGTTAGGGATGATTGGGTGCTGGAAGTTTTTTTATGCTGTAATGTATCGTCAAGATTCATCACTGAGACCTTTACAATCGTTAGGGATGATTGGCTGCTGGAAGTGTTTTTATGCTGTAATGTATCTTCAAGATTCATCACTCAGACCTTTACAATCGTTAGGGATGATCGGCTTCTGGAAGTGGTAGTCCGAGCTGTGAGTGTGGCTGGGAGCACTTGCAGGCGTCTGTTGTCACTGACGTCCTTGACCCCGATAATCAGCAGTGCCATGGCGAATGTCATGACCCGGGATGGTGAAAAGGTGACTGAAATCTTTACCTGACCTTGGAAGCAAACAACTCGCGGGGGATAAAAAGGAAAAAAACAACAACAGCAGCAGCAGCAACAGCAACAACACCAACAACCAGCCTTACGACCTTAGTAAGATGTATACTGAGAAAAAATTCTATTTTAATTCTGTTAGTAATTTTCTTAAAATTCCAGCATCTGCGACTTCGCATAGATGACTCTTAAAAAGTGTACAATCAGCGCAACAAGAATGGCTCCGATGTTTACGCTCATGACACACAGTAACCTGTTTTCATGCGTCGTAACTAGTTGTTTCAAAAGTCATAATTACCTAATTTCGTAAGCTTCAAAGTGAGGTGTCAGCAGGCAGACATTGAAACAAATGTTAAAAAGAATTATCAGGCATTCCGCCAAACATCAGGGACAAACAAAGGACATGACAAAACACGACATGTTTCGACCTCTTAGGTCTTCTTCAGGCAAGAGAAACAACATTCAGGGACAATGAAAAACGAAAAGAGAGAAAAGTGATTGCTCGTTCTTCGTTTTCATTGTCCTGAGTGTTGTTTATCTTGCATGAAGAAGACCTAAGAGGTCGAAACGCGTTGTGTTTTGTCTTGTACTTTGTCCTGTTTGTTTGGCGAAAATAATAACAAATGGTTCTAAAATCTGTTTTAGTAAGTTAGGATGACCTGTTTTCACGGGGATCACGTATGACAGTGACATCAGACCAAACTGGAAAAAAAAAAAAAGAGTAAGGCTGAGCCCTCTCCAACAATCACGTTTGCCAGCTTCTGGTCCACAGTTCATTGAGGGCGGTCCACTGCCTGCACACAGCCTTTCCCTCCCTCCCTTACCCCCCCCCCCCCCCCCCACCTCCCCTGCATGCGAACCTCTGTGTGTGTGTGTGTGTGTGTGTGCGTGCGCGCGCGTTCGTGCGTGCGTGTGCGTGTGTGCATACGTGCGCGCGCGCGCGTGTGTTGTGTGTGTGTGTGTGTGTGTGTGTGTGTGTGTGTGTGTGTGTGTGTGTGTGTGTGTGCGTGTGCGTGTGTGCGTGCGTGCGTTGCGTGCGTTGCTGTTGTTTAAAGAAAATGACTGTTTCCCGAAAGAAAACGGATGTTCCTAGCCTTTGAAAGGAGTGAACTTCCACGATACTGTTCACCCAGGCATATGTACCGTTTGTGGTGTCCCTAACTGGAACCACTGTCACTAATGTGTTCAATGCCTTTAGTTGCACAAATGTAACTACGAATAACTTACTACAGTATGGCACGTACTTGGAATTTAGTATATAAAGGCGACAACACACGGCAAAACGTACAGAAATGGGATTAACCGTGACTTGGAGCATAAAACTAGGCACTGTCAAGCTTTATCAGGAGAACTGACTGGGTTTGATCCGAATCTCAGCCCCCCCCCCCCCCCCCCCCCCCCCCCCCCCCCCCCCTCCCCTCCGCCCTAGAATGATGGAGATTTTGAGGTGTGCAACCTTCCCACAATGGCAGCTTGACAGTTGAACGGAAACAGAAAGTAGGTAAATTCATTTTGGCGTGTCATGAGTAAAACAAGGCCTGTTCTGTAACTTTCCTTTACTGAACACACGCACAGACAGCAGGTCAGGGAATGAAGAGCAGTGGGAATACCCGTGACGTGCGCCTTTCAAGGTCGCTTCCTGTATGCGATGAATAGAACGCGTTGGCTGTCGGCTTCCCCCCCCCCCCCACCCCCACCTCACAGTTTAACTCCCGTGAGTCAGTCTGGCTCTGTCCCAGAGTTAATCTGGGTCTGCACCAAAGCAGCATCCCCCCCCCCCCCCCCCCCCACCACCAGGTTGAGAACGGCCCCCATCTCTTCTTTCTGTTTATTAAGCCTGTTCCAGAATGAACCCCTACCTGTCTCAAAATAACTCTCGGAGAGTTGGTTTGAACCTACAAATTTGACTCTAAACTAACTCCCGGGAGTTCATTTGGAGCAGTGGCAGATCAGCCCCCAACCCCTTGGAGAGTGAAACTGGTGCCGTTCCAAACTAACTCCCGGGAGTTCTTCTGGGCCCAAACTTTTGACATCAAAATGGCTCCATGGGAGTTAAACTGACACAAGTGGAGAGTCATTCCAGAACAGGCTGGGAAAGATCCCCCCCCCCCCCCCCCCGGGAGTTAGACTGGCGCAGGCCCAGAACATGTCCCCCCACCCCTCCCCCTCTACCTCAAATAATGAAGAAATGGTCAAAAAGCGCTCGACTGGAGAGTTAATCTAGCACTGGCCAAGAACAACTCACCAAGAGAGTTAAATTGGACCTGGCCCAGAACAGCCCCCCCCTTCTGCGGAGACTTTGCTTTAAACAAACATTATTCAACCAGAAACATTTTCGCAGCGAACATCAGAACATGGAGAACAACAAGTGAAAGTCCGTATGGGGAGTTAATCTGGCATCTGCCCAGAACCACCCCCCCCCCCCCCCCCCCCCCCCCCAGGAGAGTTACCAGCCCAAAACAGCCCCCTGTATAAAGAGTTAAACTGGACCTGGCCTGGAACATCCCACATCCTCCTGGGGAGTTAATGTAGCACCAGCCTGGAACAGTCGCCCCTAAAGCGTTAAACTGGACTGCCCCAAAACAGCCCCCCTAGAGAGTTAAAAAAATGGACCTGGCCAAAAGCAGCCCTCCTTGCTGATGAGTTAATCTAGTACTAGCCCAGAACAGTCCCCCTAGAGAGTTAAACTGGACCTGGCCCAGAACAGCCCCCCTCCTAGGCAGTTAATCTGGTACTAGCCCAAAACAGCCCCCTAGAGAGTTAAAGTGGATCTGCCCCAAAGCAGCCCCCCCCCCCCCCCCCACCTGGAGAGTTAATCTAGTACTAGCCCAGAACAGCCCTCTAGAGAGTTAAACTGGATCTGCCCCAAAGCAGTCCCCCCCCCCCCCCCCCACCCCCCTGGGAAGTTAATCTGCCACCCCCAGAACAACCCATCAAGAGAGTTAAATTGGACCTAGCCCAGAACAGCCCCCCCCCCCCCCCCCCCCCCCCCCCCCTCTCTGGGGAGAATTTGCTTTAAACAAACATTATTCAACCAGAAACATTTTGCAGTGAACATCAGAACATGAAGCACAAGCGAAACTTATATGGGAAGTTAATCTGGCACCTGCCCAGAAAGAGACTCCCCCTCCCCCCCCGGACCGGCCCAGAAGTACTCCCCCTAAAGATGATTTAGACTATATTTCAATGTTGATTCAGGTAGAATGTCACTGTATGGTTTATAACCTGTAAATAACAAACCCTGAACACAATACTAAAGGAAATATGCAGGGGACCGGCCCAGAAGTACTCCCCCTAAAGTTGATGCAGACTCGTTTTCAATCTGGGACAGTGCCAGACCACTTCTCCACCCCGCTCCTCCCCACCATGCCGAATACAGCAGTGTGGACCATCATCTCAACTACCCTGCTTTCATTCCGTCCTTCTTTCTCTCTGTTGGTATCTCCATGTTGTTTGCTGCTGCGATCGTTCTTTATAAGATCTGTGTTGTTTCTTTCTGTTTTTTTCCCTCTTTTTTTGTTTGTTTGTTTTTTGGGCTTCTTTTTGCTATGTTCAGTGGTTTTCTTTCTGCTTTGACATTATCTCTTTGCTGTTGCTTTTGTTTGTTTTTGTTTTTGTCTTTCCTTTTGCTGTGATTAGTGTTTGGCATTCTTTCAGCCTTGGTCATTTCCTTTTTTTCTGTGGTGCCTGTAATCATTGTCTGTCTTTTCAGAGAGAGAGAGAGAGAGAGAGAGAGAGAGAGAGAGAGAGACTTTGACACTTTGATATTTTATTGTTATTACCAAGAGGTCTTTTGACAAGGGGGGGGGGGGGGGGGGGGGGACCTGGGGGTGACAGAACAGCAACATTTACCTCTTCCTTTCCTCGTAAACATATAGTGCACATTTATTGCCTGTGTGCATCAAATCAAAGATTAACGGAAACAAATCAGATCGCATCTTCATTTGTCCTCGCACACAGGAGTAATACAAAAACGATAAAAACAACAAAACAACAACAACAACAAATAAACAACTAATTGTAAGACTGACTCGACCATCCACTCAATCAAATGATGAGGGGAGAGAGAGAGAGGTGGAGGGGGGGGGGAGAGACAGAGAGACAGAGAGAGAGAGAGAGATCTCACACACATTCGTGCGTACATGCAAACACACACACACACGCGCACACACACACACACACACACACACACACACACACACACACACACACACACACACACACACACACACACACACACACACTGACGATCCAACGCAATGGGAAAATGATGGATAAGCTGAACGATAGGAAGTATTCAAAGGATGGCTGATCTTGACTTCAAAGAAGAGAGAGAGAGAGAGAGAGAGAGAGAGAGAGAGAGGGGTGTGTATGTGTGCGTGCGCGCGCATGTATGTGTGTGTGTGTGAGCGAATGTGAGAGAGAGAGAGAGGAGGGAGGAGAGAGAGGTGGTGGTGGTGGGGTGGGGTTGGCACTGGTGAAGCTTTGGTTCATGTTAAAATGATGTATGCATATTCGCATAATCTGATTTGAGAATTTGCGAGTTGACATTATGGGGGAACTGATAGCATCAGACGGGAAAGCAGTCAAGGAATAAGTAGTATTGGAGCAAAAAGCGAAAAATGAAAAAAAAAAAGGAAGGTGAAATAGAAGGAATAAATTAGATAGAGAAGAGAAAAAAAAAAGACAGGAAAGGACCAAAAGGAAGGAAGGAAGGAAGGAGAGAAGGAAGGAAGGAAAGAAGGAAGGGAGGAGGGAGGAAGGAGAGAAGGAAGGAAGGAAAGAAGGGAGGGAGGGAGGGAAGGAAGGAAGGAGAGAAGGGAGGGAGGGAGGAAGGAAGGAAGGGAAGAGAAGGAGGGAGGGAGGGAGGAAGGAAGGAAGTGGTACAGATAGGAAGGTAGGAACAGAAATAACGAAAAGAATGAAAGAGAAAGAGGAAAAAACAAACAAAAGGAAAGAGGACAGAGCTGAAGGAAGGACAGAAGGAAGTGAGAAAGGAAAACAACACAGAAATACGAAAGTGAGAAGGGATGAAGAAAAGAACGAGAGTGGCAAAGAGAGCAAGAAACAGCATGAAGGAAAAGATTGTGGGCCACGCAGTACATGGGGAAAGAGCGCAGATGACTTCAAGACAAAGGAGAGGACGAGAAAAGGGACGAAAGGTTGAATTAAAAAAAAAAAAAAAAAAGGAAGGAAGAGAGGAAAGTGAGACTGAAACAGAAAAGGAATGAAGGTATGTTGAACAGAAATATAAGAAGAAAGGTAGAACAGTAGGACTGAAAGAAGGATCGAAGGAAGAAGAAGAGAAGAAAAGATGAACTTAAAGAAGGAAGGAAGAAAACAAAGCAAAGCCGTAAGAAGGAATGAAAGAAGAAAGAAGAAGGAGAAAGAAGAAAGGAAAGAAAGTATGACTAAAACAAAAGAAACAACAGAAGGGACAGTAGGGCTGACTGAAGAAATGAAGGACTAAAGAAAAGCAGGACTTAAAGGAGAAAAACAGAACTGAAGGTAGAAAAAAAGAAGGAAAAGGAAGAATGTACGAAGAAACGAGGGTTCTGAAGAAGCGAAGGAAGGAAAGAAGAAAGAAAAGAACGAAAAAAGGAGGAAAGAAAAAATGAAAAAAAAAACTTTGGAAGGAAAGCTGGACTGCAAAAGAAAGGGAAAGAACGATTCATGGAAACCAGTAAATTCAGACTGAAAAGGATAGGAACAAAATTATTACGGAAGGGAGGGAAGGAGGAGAGGGAACGAACGAAAACCAACGAACGAACGGAGGGAGGGAGAGAAGTCAGGTTGAGGGAAAGTAAGGAAAACACTGAAAGAGTGAAGGAATTGAAGAAAGGGATTGAAAGTAGGAAGCAAACAAGGCAGAACTGAAGAATGGAAGGAAGGAAGAAAGGCAGGACTGTATATTGGAAGGAAGGAATGAAAAAATAGGACTGTAGAAAAGAAAGGGAAAAAGAAGGATTGAAAGGGGAAAAAAGAAGGACTGAAAGGGAAAAAGGACTGAAAAGGGAAAGAAGAAAAAAGGACTGAAAGGGAAAAAAGGACTGAAAGGGAAAAAGGACTGAAAAGGGGAAAAGGACTGAAAGGGGAAAAGAAGGACTGAAAGGGGAAAAGAAGCAAGAAAGGAAAGGAAGCAGGTCTGATGGAAGGAAGGAAGGAAGGAAGGAAGGAAGGAAGGAAGGAAGTAGAGCTTATGGACGGAAGGAAGAAAGGTGGGACAGTATCAGGAAGAAAGAAAGAAAGGCAGGACTGTAGGAAAGATAGTAAAAAGGACTGAAAGGGAGAAAAGAAGGAAGAAAGAAAGGAAGCAGGACTGCTGGAAGGAAGGAAGGTAGGACCATAGACACAGAAATTAAAAACAGTCAGGGAGGAAACGCTGAACACAGCACGCCCAAGAAGAAACGAAGGACTGGCGTGCAGCAGACAAACAGACAAATTAGGCTGACCAAAACACAATGAGAAGAAGCCCCACACGCACGCAGCCACGGAAGAAGAATGCGACCCCAACCAGTGTCCGTTGGGCCCTGTGACGGTACAAAAGTGTCCACAGAAACAAAGTGTCTGCACGCGGACACTTTGTTCCCTGCGGACACTTTGTACCGTGATTTGACATTCCGCGAGGTGACATACAACTTACAAAAGCGGAACATAGTGTCCGCAGCCGTTTCAGCCTCAGTGTGAGTGGGTGAATGTGCACGTACACTCCCATGCGCGCGCGTGCGTGCGTGCGTGTGTGCGTGCGTACGCACGCGCGCGCACGTGTGTATCTATGTATATGTGTGTGTGTGTGTTGTTGTTGTTCTTCGATTTAACGTCTTTTCACTAAATGTGATATTAGACAAAGGTGTGTGTGTGTGTGTGTGTGTGTGTGTGTGTGTGTGTGTGTGTGTGTGTGTGTGTGTGTGCAGCGTGCGTATGTGAGTGCGCGCCCGCGTGCGTGCGTGTGCGTGTGTGCGTATGTGTGATGAGGGAGAAACTCTAAGTAAGAATTAATCTGTAAAAAAAAGAAAGAAGAAGAAGAAGAAGAAAAGACATCAAAAGTAAAAAACAAACAACTGTAAAAAATAACATCATGAAACAGCAATACAGGATTGAGCTAACTGGGCTTAACATAAGAATTCGTACAAAATTTAAAAGAGACATGGTATCCTGGAATATGCACTTTGAAGCATCCTTTCTAAATTCTGACAAATCAGAATCAAAGTAGGGGCAAAAGTATAGAACGTGCGTTGTTGTACAATTATCAAGGGCGCCGCAAGCACATCGAATATTCTTGACATATTTTGTTCTGAATGCATTTATTTTCAACCGAAATAATAAGGAGAGAAGTTGTTTGCTATGTCTTGGATATAATCCTATGTTTGTATTACGGTTTACTGGATTTACTGAGGAAGTCCCTTTTTAAAAGATTACTTGCTCGAGAGTTCGTACAACAAAGTATAGAAGAGTCGGGTTTGTGTATTCGGGGAAGAACACTTTCGTTGTAGTATTCCTCAAATTTTTCAAAAGAGGCTCTTTGTAAGAGAGAGAATATCCTTCGTGTAAGCTCAAGGGAATATGAATAGTAGCCGTATTGTCAGAATTGTTTGCACCTGCTCGAGCAATCCTGTTAGCCCATTCATTTCCGGATATGAAGCAATGGTAAGGAACCCAACAAAAATTAACTGTTATACCTCTTGACATGAGGTTGTGAATAAGTACTTTAATTTCAGATATGATTTCAGCACGACTTTTTGAATTTGTAGATTCTAAAGCTTGAAGAAACTGACTGACTTGGAATCTACACAGAATAGAATACCATAAAAGTCAAATGATAAATCATTTATGTACTTTACGGCCATTAATATTGCTATTAGTTTGGCTGTAAAGATAGACAGATTGCCCCAAGATGAAGGACTTTTCAATTTTTAAAAATGGAATGACAAAGCCACAACCAGCATTATTGTTTAATAGAGACCCATCAGTATAGACTTTTACGAAGTGACGATAACAGTCATTGATATGTGATTTTGCTTCGCAAGCTAGAATATTAATGTTATCAGTTTTAGGTATAGTAGTATAGTTATAATCAATTTTGGTTTGAAGAGCTCCCAGTTTGGTATGGGACTTATGGGAAAACGCACAGCAAGCTTTTTATGATTGATACCTGCATTTGTCAACAAGTGAGAAGAATATGTGAGTATCGTTTTAGTGGCTCGAATGTTTTTCGCACGTTTAGGAAAGTCTACATCAGACCTCATATCCAGTTCCGTTTGGTTAGCACTTTGAATAGTTGAGCAGCGAAGAATGTACTTAGCGCAGGCTAGTTCACGACGGTCATCAAGAGGTAAGACACCAGCTTCATGGTATGTTCATAAAGCTGAAGCATGAAATGGAACACCAAGGGCTAATCTGAATGCCTTAGAGTCTATACACTGAAGCTTTTTTAATAAGTACTTGGGAGCACTAAAAAAGACCTCTTGTGCATATGACAATTTGGATCTAACTAAAGCAGAAGAAAGAAAGATGTATTAAACTTTTTGTTTCCTGGCCCCAACTTTGTTTGCTTATAACTTTGAGCAGATTAAGAGATTTTCTTGCTTGATTTATTATATGTTCCAGGTGAAAATTCCAAGAAAGATTTGACATAAGATGCACACCAAGGAATTTAATCTCGGAAGTGTAGCTCAATGTAGTATTATGTACTTTGAAGTTAGGAGCATTGTGAGCAGACCCACCTGCATCAAATAATATCATACAGGATTTTTCAACCGACAGGCATAAGCCATTATCAGACATGAAGTTCGCAATGTTGTCTAACTCTCTTTGATATATTCTTCTTATGTAATTAACAGATCTTTTTGATGTGTTCTTTTTTAATGTTGCGTTCAACCATAAACAGATGTCGTCTGCATATTGAATTAAGCTAAAGTTTTTTTAAATGCATTTAGGTAAATCATTAGTTAAAATATTAAAGAGAAGAGGTGCGATCACAGAGCCTTGAGGGATACCCATATCTAGTAATCTTTTGGATGAATTAGTATTACCAATTCTTGTCTGAATACTTTCTGTTGGTCAGGAATGTTTTTAACAAATTTATAAGTATGACCAGAGAGACCTATAGTTTTTTTTAATTTTATAAAAGCCTATCATGCCAAACTTGATCAAATGCCTTGTTGATATCGAAAAATGTGGTGAGAACGTTTTGTCTTCTAGCAAACTGGTGTTTAATTTGCATAGTTAGCTTTACAAGATGATCAATAGTAGACCTGCCCTTTCTAAAACCAGCCTGGTTTGCAGGGATAATGCCAGTTTTTTTCACAATAGTATGTCAATCTGTTTAGAACAATTATCTGCATTAGTTTGCAGACATGAGATGTCAGAGCTATAGGTCGATAGCTATTTTGTGTTTGTCATTGATTTTCCATTCTTTAAAATGGGAACAATAGTTGAGTCTCTCCATATGGAAGGTATGTTCCCTTCAATCCAACATTTTTTGATGATTTCATGTAGAAGTAAAACAAAATTTTGTGGTATATGTTTAACATTTCATTAGAAATGGCATCTAAACCAACAGATGTTTTCTTATTAGACAATGAAGAAATAGCAGAGTGTAATTCCTGAAAAGTAATATCAGCATTTAGATAATGATCATTATTTTCGTCAAATAGCGTTTTAGCATTTTCAATTACTTTATTCCTTTGATTACTTGGCAGTTTTAAATGGTATGCTCCCTTTAACCTTTTTACTTTTGCCTACAGTTTAAACGTGATTTGGTTTTATTTTTATCAACAGCGTTTCTGCTTCCAGATCTGTCCACCAAATCTTTACCCGTGTGTTTGAGAGATGTTGATTGACCAAGAATCGGAATTGCTCACGGCGGCGTGCAGTGAGTGCAGTAGGAGATAGTTAAAAACTGAAACCCATGTACCAATGAGATTTCTATGGTCAGATTTATCAAGAGAGAACTGACATCATTATGAAGATTCTAGCACAGCGAAATTTGGCCAGTCAGTCCGCTTGTAATCAAACTTGGGATTTTATCATTAATGTTATCTTGCTCACACCCCCCCCAAAAAAAATCCTCTAGATAATATAACTATTGGAATATTGATACTCATAAAGTGTTATAAATTTGCAGTCAGCTGTACATTGATTTTGAGGATTAAAGTACAAATTTATGCAAATGATTTGATAGTTTATCAGACATTCGTTATACTCCTCATTTAAAAGGACGATTTTGTT
>JADBJO010015461.1:0-15000 GCA_016801955.1 Conus betulinus
CCCACTATTACCATTCTTTCCCGCATATACAGTTCCTTGTTGAACCCGTCGCTTCCCAAGGTATTTTAAAGTTTTAAACAATGTTTTTAATGACTCATGATTTTAATTGTAATCTGTTTTATCTTTTACTTTTGGAATTCTGATGGTGTTTTCTTGTGTTGTTTCGGCGATAATGCCGTAATGAGATCCTGAAGAAGCCTTCAAAAGGCGAAAATTTGAAAATAAAAGAAGGGAGACATTGGAGTGGACGACTTCTTGATTTTATATATTATATGTAATGTATATATATATATATATAGTATATATATATAGTAGATATATGATATATAGATAGATCGATAGATGATAGAGAGAGAGAGAGAGAGAGAGCGAGAGAGAGAGATAGAGAGACGAGAGATGTGTGTGTGCGTGTGGCGTGCGTGCGGCTTGCGTGTGTGTGTGTGTGTGTGTGTGTGTGTGTGTGTGTGGTGTGTGTTGTGGTGATTACCAGGACACCACCTACTAAGCCCCCTACTGACGACAATAATTGCTTAGTCGCGGAGCCGGCGTGAGTGAGCTCTCCCTCCGGGGGCGCCACCACGTCCGTCAACGACAGCCCCCATGGACTCGCCGATACCGGTGACCCCGACGGAACCAAACCAAGACCACAGACGTGGAGAGGACATCGAAATTGAGGTCACCATGAGAGCAGGGCATGAAGGGCCACAGAATTTGAGACATTTTTTTTTTTTTTATGCTGATCGATGAGAATGAGGATGATTAAGTTGATGCCTAACGGATTTCCATTTCGGTCTGAGACTACACGACAGGGCTGTACTCTACGCTTTTCTTTTCATAATATATCCCGGCGTCAAGCAGGAGGCCCGAGAGATAAAGACACCTGCAGTGTTAGTCTGGAAATTTGAGCAACACTCTCAGAAACGCATCCATAAAGTGGATGAAACTCGACTGTGTGGTCCCAGTCTTCTCAATTGAGTCCGCAGCAGCAAAACTCAAATATGTGCAATTTCCTTAAATCCAAGTCGGAATTTTTTTTTCTCATAATTTTACAACTGCAATGGGAAACAGCTACTTGAAAGCATACTGGGAAAAACAGCACACACATGATGGCCTCAGTCCTGATTGAAGGAAGAGACCGACAGATATTTGGAACCAAAAAGAAAGCTGACAGAAGACTACAGCACATACAGAAACTAGCCACAGAAACGACTTCGGCTTTGCTTGCTGCAGTAAGCAAACTGCTCTTCAGGGAAGGAAAAAACGCAAGGCCAGCCACCCAGGCAATCTTCAAACTACAGTTCCGTGCAACCAAGCAATCAACAGTTCGGTTATAGTGCTGACGTCATGGCATTGCTCAGTGCTGCTCAACAAGGACTGTTACAATGTGAGAGCACGCCCAATGCAACCAGCCACTGGAGCAGGCGGAACAATAGGTGGTCAGTCGTCAGTTTCTGCACATAGATTTCATACAAACCAGACCCTGATGACTTTTCTGTTGGTGCTTTCAACATTTCATCGTGTAACGTTAGATATTATTAGTTTCCTACTGTTTCTTATTTCCGTGATGCAGATCACAGAAATGGAAAAGGTTCAAAGAGAGAGTGTGTAGTATTTCACTATCCCAATTTAGTACGATTGTCGGACATTACTGTTGTTAACTAGGAAATATCTATTAAAACTAACCGGGGAAAACAAGGGCTAAGAAAATCTCTTTAGGTGCAAAGTCTTGGAAAAACTGTTTAGAAATACGGGACGTTCACATCATGTATTAGACATCACTAGATCTCTGGAGGTCAGCAGCAACCAAATATATGTACCCCATGTCCAAAGAGAGATGCTCACACCGAGCTTTCTTCACTGAAGATGTCCACCAAGGGAATCAGCAGAGGCGTTGACTGGTCGTTGGTGAACATTTTCATTACAGTAGACAATCTAATCCCAGGACAAACTTCAAATGTAGCCAGCACTTCCAAAGAGACAAGTAAAAGCTCTCTAGCAATCAAACGAACACGCATACTAAGGACATACTGGTTCAGAGACGTAAGTTCTATTTGGTCGTTAGCGAAGACAATATGGAAGTGCTATACACTTCCAGAGAAACCATTTCTAGGGGAGTAAGGAAGGAACAAAGCCTCCACAGACCACCTGACTGCATGCATTTCAGGACGTGCTCACAGCGGCGAAGATCAAAGCAGACCAGGAGAATTTCTCACTTGACAAGAAGCTTCAAACACACAAACCTCAGCCCTTGAGAACCAAGACTGAGATAGTCAGTAAAGCTGGGAGAGACAAGACTGCAGTTCAGAAAGATGGAAAGGAACTGTGGGTCTTGACCTGCCAACTCAATGATGAAAGCACTAGGGATCAGAAGGTCAGGAGACCGCTCATGAAGGAGACAGAGAACTGCTAACTGCCAGGCAAGCAACAGGTGATATTGCTAGAACCCATCAACGTTTGCAGGGAAACCAGTACAGCCAGGAGAGAAAATGAATGAATGAATGAATGAATGAATGAATGAATATTCATATAGGCTTCAGCCCCTAATGAAGGGGTAAACGTACCGATATAAAACTCCATCATGCAATATAAAAGGCTATGGCAATGGCAGGTACATCACGCAAAAGTATGAAAGTAGCTTATATCTAAAACTTTTATTAAAACAAAAACAAAAACAAAATACAATTAATTTCGTATTTAGTGCATGCTATCAGTAATCTCAGTTTAATAAATAAGGTTATCGATAATATTTAGGATCGAAAAGGCGCCAGGAGAGAGAGAGAGAGAGAGAGAGAGAGAGAGAGAGAGAGAGAGAGAGAGAGAGAGAGAGACAGACAGACAGACAGACAGACAGACAGACAGACAGATGGACGGACAGAAAGCACAAACTACCACAAATTAGCCCCAAACTGCCCCCAAATTAACTGGACAGAGACCGCACACTGACAGAGCTTCAAAAAGCACAATGGAAGCTCAAATCGGGAAGTCACCAGGCTTCGACTGCATTGTCAGCTAAAGACTTCATCATTCTGGGAACAATGTTCATGTCAAACCTCTGGAGGTCTTTTCACCTAATTTAGCATACTGTCCCAAGCCTGGTATCATCACTCTGTCCATAATAAAGGAATGGAAAAAGAAGAAGCGAGCCAGTGGCAGAACAGTCAGTCTTACAAGTTACGCAGTGAAGACACTGAACAGAATCCCTCAAAGACCCAGAGCAAACAGATTTCCGGCAATTTGGTCCATAAATGACATGCCGTTATGACGAGGCAGAGGACGCCTTTCAAGAGAAGCAACAGTGTCTCACTGGATGGATCGACTTCCAGAAGGCGTTGTGTAGCTGTGAAAAGATGGCTGGATTGCACAATTTCAACACAACCGAGTCATTGACAACACGTTAGGTTTTACTGTAAATTCGTGGTGAACCCCAATGATTCATTGTTTATATCAGGGTTAAGTTATCTCTAATGTTCTGTTATGATCAATTGCTGCTGCAATGTCCATAGGAATTGCTGCTGCAATGTCCCTAGGAATTGTTGCTACAATGTCCATAGGAATTGCTGCAGCAATGTTCATAGGAATTGTTGCTGCAGTGTCCCTAGGAATTGCTGCTGCAATGTCCATAGGAATTGTTGCTGCAACGTCCATAGGAATTGCTGCTGCATTGTCCATATGAATTGCTGCTGTGATGTCCATAGGAATTGTTGCTGCAATGCCCATAGGAATTGTTGCTGCAGTGTCCATAGGAATTGTTGCTGCAATGTCCATAGGAATTGTTGCTGCAAATGTCTCTAGGAATTGTTGCTGCAATGTCCATAGGAATTGTTGCTGC
This sequence comes from Conus betulinus, assembly GCA_016801955.1. Classification (NCBI taxonomy): domain Eukaryota; kingdom Metazoa; phylum Mollusca; class Gastropoda; order Neogastropoda; family Conidae; genus Conus; species Conus betulinus. The sequence goes on from JADBJO010015461.1 coordinate 3,830, forward strand.
AAATGTCCATAGGAATTGATGCTGCAAATGTCTATAGGAATTGTTGCTGCAATGTCCATAGGAATTGTTGCTGCAATGTCCATAGGAATTGTTGCTGCAAATGTCCATAGGAATTGTTGCTGCTGCAAATGTCTATAGGAATTGTTGCTGCAATGTCCCTAGGAATTGTTGCTGCAATGTCCATAGGAATGTCCGTTCACCCCGCACGTCCCCCCGCGGTTCCTTTCCCCATTTTCGAGTTGTTCCACACTTAGAATGATTAATTAAGATACTGACAGTACCACCACTTCGAATGATTAATTAAGATACTGTCAGTACCACTGCTATTAACGACAAGAAAACTCACAACACACACACACACACACACACACACACACACACACACACACACACACACACATACAGAGACGCGCGCGCGCGCGCGCACACACACACACACACACACACACACACACACACACACACACACGTGCGCGCGCGCGCGCGCGCAAACACACACACACACACACACACACACACACACACACACACACACACACACACACACACACACACACACACACCGGTCTGATATCTCTTTAAAGTGAAAAGACATGAATGTAAAGAACGAATGAACAATATGTTCTGATGTATTAGACTCTACCTTTTGGAACCGAAGAGCAAGAGTATCCCTTGGCAACCACCTGAGCGGGAAAACACTCTTACATCATACAGAACAACTGAAAGCTGTCTCTGTTCTTGGTATTCATTAATGACTGTGCAACACGCTTACCGACAGGGGTGGAATTAGCACTGTGCTGTGATGGTCGAACTCTACGGAGCACTGAACAATAAGCATCCACGGCCACCTAGGGGAAACAAACCCTGGACTCATTTGACGAATCGACAAGAAAAAATACTACACATTTTCGGTGAACAGAAGAAATGGAATATCAAGCTGGGATACACCCAGCCACAAACTGATGATGAAGTTTCTTACTTGGATGTCATTTTTGATCAGCATACGATGGGGCAGTCAGACCATGGTTGGAAATCGGAAAATTCTGCAGAAGGGACAGAATCAGTCGCTGAAGCTGATTACTGGGATCATGCAGACGCTGCCCATCTTTGGCATGGAGAAGTTGACTCCTGCACCTTTACTGAGTCAGAGGAGGTCAGTGAAAGTGACGCTACAAGGAGGAAGGTTCCACAGTCTGCTTCAACAGCCCAGTGACAGCAAAGCTGGAGAACCTACCCCAGTGTCGTCATAAAAGCGCTGAAGACTAGGAGGCTGAAGAGGCAGCACCAGGACTCTTCACAGACACACCTACCCCAGTGTCGTCATAAAAGCGCTGAAGACTAGGAGGCTGAACAGGCAGCACCAGGACTCTTCACAGACACACCTACCCCAGTGTCGTCATAAAGCGCTGAAGACTAGGAGGCTGAAGAGGCAGCACCGGGACTATTTACAGACACAGTCTTGCTAACATTGTCTGCCTTACTCGACCGAAGGATGCCCGGACGTCTAAGCTGCAAACCCATGCCAAAATTCCATACCAGCTGCTTCAGAGGGAAGACAAAAAGCCTGTGAAAAAAGAAAGCGATGACACAGACCTTTATGGGTTACATTTTTCCAGACCAGAAAAAAGATTGAAGATTCACTGTTACTCAAAGTATTTCTCAGCCAGCAAGTTCTGTTCTGACTTTAGGGTAGAAGTTAAAGCTACATCAGTAGTACAGGAGTTGATACTTGCCTTAAGAGTGAGTGCTTGTGGGTGGTAATCTTCAAAGCTATTCCTTCAGTTAAAGAAACCCTGTCTAGTGACAAGTTGAGGATGCTGCGGGGGGAGGGGAGGGGGGGGGGGGGGGGGCGTTGCATACGACCCAGTGGAAATGGATGGTGTTGCAATGTATACCATTCCACTGTGGTGTCAGGGGGAATAATTTTGCTAAACAACTTGCTGAACTGAGAGCGACCAGTGGCCAGTCAGGGAAACCAGTGGAAGACCTGATTAACTTAAAGAACGTTAAAAGACAGAGCGCAGACAGGTATGCCATACATCTGTGCAGACAAGACTACGTCAGCATCTTCAGGCCCGAATAGGACAGCCAAGGATGAACAGCCATAGGACTGCATGCCGAAGGTTGCTCCTTTCACTTGCTGGGATTGCAGGCAGGCAAAGCAGGTGGCTCAACATCTGCCGCAGGACTGCCCACTCCATGCTGACCTACTAGAGAGAACCTAGCTAGATTGGTCGACGAAGGCCGAAACGAAACTTCTGGCAGGATGCATTTGTTGCCTGGAACTTTACCACATGCTAGCGAGCCGACGGCCTTGCTGAGTTTCTCGATGATGAGTAGGGCATTGAACTCCTTCATGGCCGGCAGGTGGTGGTGTTCTCCATGTCTGAGTGGGTGACTGAGTTCTCCCTGGAGTACAGCTCCGGTAGTGCTCCGCCCGTCTCTCCATCTGTTTGCTGTGGTCAGTGATGACATTTCCGCAAGAAGATTTTAGAGGAGCAATGTTGACAGCACAAGGGCCAAATGCTTTCGTAATGCCCTGGTACATGAGGCAGATGTTGCCAAAGTCAGCGGAGATGTGAATGCCCTGGCACAGGTTTAGCCAGTACTCACTGGCGCATGTTCAGGTGGTCAGCTGGGTGGTGGTGTGAGGGTTTTTTTTTTGAGTGCATCCACCGTCTTTGCTGAGGGCTCTCTCTTGTGATTGAGAAGTGCAGCTTACTCAGTGGCAATGGCAGGCTCCATCTCCACGTTTCCTGCTTGGAACCAGTCCACAGCCATCCGGTCCGGATAAAAACTGCACTGTTTAGTTTTCTGGCTTACTAGCCCGGCCAATGAACCCGGGCTGTATCCTTCACCACTGTGTAGCCATAAGTTGGAGCATAGGACAGCACGTGTAGCAGCTGCAGACACCGAGGACTATGTGATTCTTGTGCTGATGTTTTCTCTTGTGTTGTTTATGCTTTGTTGTGCTTCACACTCCCTAACTGGATACAGTTAACTCTGTGTGTGATTTGTGTGTTGGATTCTTCTTTGTGCCGTAAGACATAACTTCAGTACATCCCGTGTTTGTGTGTATCCTTAAGTGCTTTTTTTTCATGGGTACTGGGTGTGTCAGTGAAGAGCCAGGTGGCTCTGTATAGCCTGGTGCCAGTGTGATTCATGGCAGCGTGAAAGCCATGGTGCTCAGACATCATACATCCGCCAAGTGCTTTCTCTCTCTCTCTCTCTCTCTCTCTCTCTCTCTCTGCGTACGTGCGTGCGTGCGTGCGTGCGTGCGTGCGTGCGTGCGTGTGTGCGTGTGTGTGTGTGTGTGTGTGTGTGTGTGTGTGTGTGTGTGTGTGTGTGTGTGTGCGCGCGCGCGCGCACGCGTGCAACCGACCCTGCATTGGCTAGTCTTGTTGCTTATGTGTAGGGCTACTTCATTCTGATCTTTTGTACGTTTGTGCGTGTTTGTAGCGCCAACAATGGTGGAGGCATTTGCGCACAACTTCAGTGAACACAAAAGACGTGCAGATTTGTTGTGCCATGTGTGCGGCGATCGTGTGTTTAGAAAGGTAAAAGATAAAGGATTAAACTCAAGATTTTGTGTCAACTTTTACAATGTTTTCTTGCAGTATTTCAGTCGAGATATTTCTGGTGATGAAGAAGGCAAACAGTCCAAGTGTATCTGCATAAAATGCTACCATAAACCGAAAAAAAACGAGACACATGTCAGCACATTCTCAATGTTAAACTACAAAAGAAAATGCTGCTCCTGACATAGGGAAAATGTCAGAAATCTGGACAACTTTCGATCCAGATCTTGCTTTGAGTCAGTGTACATCGTGTCGATTCTTTCAACCAGCCGGCCTTCTTGGTCGTCGGAAAACAAAGAAAAGCCAACTGGTGAAAAGATCTGCTCAGAATGTTTACATCAGTCTGCTCAGAATGTTTACATCAGTCTGCTCAGAATGTTTACATCAGTCTGCTCAGAATGTTTACATCAGTCTGCTCAGAATGTTTACATCAGTCTGCTCAGAATGTTTACATCAGTCTGCTCAGAATGTTTACATCAGTCTGATCAGAATGTTTACATCAGTCTGATCAGAATGTTTACATCAGTCTGATCAGAATGTTTACATCAGTCTGATTTGTGCTTGGGACACCGATGAAAGTGTGTCATCATTTTCTCCATTGGTATCCACCCCCCGTGAAAAAGCCTAGAACATTCTCCACACAAACCTCACCCAGTCATAGCCAGCACATCCAACTCGGCACTTGAATGTGTTGACATGTCTGGTGTATGCTTGGATACTGATGAAATTGTGTTGATGTCAGTTTGTCAGTCACCATCGACCTGCAAGCCAAGAACATTCTGCACACAAACGTCTCCTGTCATAGTAAATCTGCACATGCAAGTTTTGGTCAGTCTCATATTTGTTTCGACACTGATGAAAGTGTGTCGACGTCACTTTGTCAGTCAACATCAACACCGGTTAGAAAACCCAAAACATTGTGCACACAACCTGTCCAATTACTGTCAAAACCCCTGTCACTGATGTTGCAATACCCCTCTTCCACCAACTGAAACGCAAGACAGTATATTTAGACGATGAGGACATCAATAAACCTCTCACTGCAGAAGAGAAAGTTGCTGACGTGGCTTGCGAAAAGAAAACTGCGACAATCCAAAGACAAAGTGACAGTCAGGTGCAAAACCAGAGGTCACACACACACACACACACACACACACACACACACACTCCCCCCTCCCTCTCTCTCTCTCTCTCTCTCTCTCTCTCTCTCTCTCTTTCCAGTCGTGAGTAGGCTCACCATGAAGATGAAAATGCGACAGTTTGCATTGCTGTGTATTTACGTGACATTAGTTTGAAATGATTTGAATGGGCGACAGTGCAAGGTCAGGTAGGAAGCAATTCATTGTTTGTAACTGACATCTGCATGTGTAGCATGCTACAATCTTGCTTTACTAAAAGCATGGTGTGGCTGTGAAAGAACCAGTATCGGCATGCTTCACAAGCACGTAGAGCACACAGATAAACAAGCCAAACATGGCTAGGCCGTGGGTAGAGAAACCGCTGCTATGTTCCCAGTGAAGCTGGCTAGTGCTGACAGTGACTGTTTATTTGGGTCCTAGACCAGCTGCCAGGTAGCACACACCGCGAATCATTTTCTGTCAGTTGTAAAGGAAAGATATGCATGTCCAATATGTCTGAGTTTGAGCGTGATTGAAAAGGGAACGTATGCTCTCCATTGAGCTGAACGTTCACTTCACTTTATGTGTGTTCGTCAGTCTGTTTCAATCGTTTTTTGTTGGCAAATCTCTGTGGTGCTTGTCAGCAATTTGTATGAAAGAAGACCCATTGATGTTTGGTTTGGTATCGTTCTGTCAGTCAAAGACCCACAATCCAGTGACATCAGTCGACAACATTTCGCTGCATTCGGGCGCAGAGTATTAATGAAGAAACACAGCACCCTATTTCCAAAACACTATCAGCCAGACAGCTAGTATCACATTACGCATAGGGAAGAAAGTTTTCGGGAGGTTAGCGCGAGGAAGCTGGCAGCTGTAGGCTGCAGTGTGCTGTTTAATCAAACTGCAGCCATATCCACCCCTTTCCTCACACACCTTTCCTCTGCGACCAGTAGGCGGTCAGAAGTTATTGCCCTTGTCTTCAGCTAAGAATTTCTCTGCGGACAAGTGTGAGTCTGTCACTCTTCCTCACTCTCCTCCCAAAGGTGACCTGGGTAAAACTGGTGGGTGGCATCGTGGATGTGCTTCCAGGTGTTGAAGCGCTGTGTGTCAGACAGTCCTTTAGGGCTTTGTCGATGACTCTTGTAAGGCGTTCACACAGTGCAGGCGCTGACGCGATGGCTATGCTGAATCGAGGACGCCCCTGCTGCTTGAAGCGGTGGATTTGCTTGGGCTGGAGATGCACCTTGCTGCCGACCAGGGAGTGGTCAGGGTCACAGTCAGCACTGTAGTAGCTGCGGGTAACAAGCACGCAGTTGAGCAAGGGTTTTTGGGTGGTCGAGAAGTCCAGCTGATGCCAGTGACAGGATCTGGATGTCTTCAGGACGTTCTTAGGTGTGGCTTGGTGGGGAAGAAAGTGTTCGTGATGCAGAAGAGGTGATTGGAGAGAGAAGATTCGTGCAGTTTCCTTTGGAAGGTGATTCAACTGAGGCTAGGAGAGAGAGTTCCGCACTGCAAATTCGACACTATACAGTTGGTGCTCCTCTGGCTCCAATCCTTGCCAAAGAACGTGTTGTCCTTTTCCCTGAGGCTGCCGTTGGAGGGTAGTTTTGTTTCTTGCAGTGCAACAATGTCAATGTCCCTGGCGTCATCAACTTGCTGGAGGTCGTCAGAAAGGTCAGGGCACATCGTTTTGATGTTCTAGATTGCGAGCTGCAAGGCTGGCTGGTGATTTTGACTTCTTTCTTCTATCCCCTTTTCTTGGTGCAGGGTTTACAGTCTGCTCTTCAGTCTTTTCCCTTGACTCCCAAACGTACATGGAGGCAGACAGACTGCAGCAGGTCAGCACCTTATTGGCTGGGGGCTGCCCAGCTTGAGCTGGGTGGTAGCTGACCAGTGGAACGCGATGGTCTCTCCCACCGATGGAGACAACTCGTAGTGCCCGAGCTTCCGCCGATACGCTCTGGGCTTATACCCCATGACTGCTGTCTACCGTGTTGTTTCTGTGGCTGGTATAGTGGCACAGGAGTGACCTCTCCAAGGCGCAGGCCTGGATGAAGTGTATGGAGATCCTGGGGTGCCCAATCATCAGATTCCCCCTCTCGGCCTAGCTGGCAGGATCCAATGCATAGACAAGCCACTACAGTCTAGTGCCAGCCCAGCTGCAGGAGTTGCCGTAAGATGTGACGGTGTGTCAAACAGCCGCTTTACGGGCTCCACTCCGGATTTTCTTTCAGGATTTACTCCCTTAGCCTTTGTCTCTCCCGAGACGTCCACCAGGCAGTGAAGCTATCTAAACCCCTACTGGGAGTCTAGTTCGTGGACACTGGGGCGTATCCACACGCCGGTGATCCTGCATGCTACACGTCTGGAAGCAGACCTCTGAGTCCCTTGCAGTTTAGCCAGAATCCCACAAGGCCCCAGTACACGTGTGTCGCTGCGAGGAGGCAGTACATAACGCTTGCTGGTGCGGGGCTGTATACTGACAGGGAAACACTGACGCATTCTTCTCCACTTTTCACAGCGCTGCAAGCTGCGATGCTAGTCGGCGGTGGAGGCTGAAAGCGAAGGATGACAAGCACACAGACACTTCGCCACCACACCAACACACCAGACGCATTACACGAACCACTGAGACAACTTTTTCTACACACAGTAATAAAACACATGTATACATAAAACGACACTACTTCAACGTCAACTAATGTTGGAAGCTACTAGCTAACTGACAAACCGTAACATTATGTTGATGCCTGCTCCTTCATAGAAGAGACGCCAGATTTGTGTGTGTGTGTGTGTGTGTGTGTGTGTGTGTGTGTGTGCGCGCGCGCGCACACACACACACACACACACACACACACACACACACACACACACACACACACACACACACACACACACACACACACACACACACACACACACGTGCATTCATGATTTTCTTTGCCTCTGTGTTAAATGTGCATACTAGATGATTGTTTTGGTTTAAGCTAAATTTCTGACAATCACATTAGTATTGAGTTTTGATATTGGGTAACATGACTTCTAACACTGCTTCATGACAAAATTCACACACAAAAAATCAACTCGGAAAAAACACAATGAAATGTATATTCTTTTTCATCATCGTAAAGTGGTAATATGGTAGGTACAGACTCACGCAATGCCTTTTCCTCTGTGGACTATGTGCTTTAATCATAGCTGTATCAAGCCATGCATGCATACGTTTCCGTTTTGCGCTCGGACAGTTGAACATCTTTTGATCTCTCTTGCATTCTCAATTTCGAATAGATCCTCAAGCATAGGCTCAAAGGTTACCCCCTACATCTTATACTGTTTATGTCACGATTTCACTGTTTCCGCAACTTATTTCCCTGCTACCTGCTACACTTTCTTTCTGTTCCACGTTTCTATCCTTCAGTGGCTGCCCTGGGGTGCTGTTGGATTCTTTTTTTTATTGAACCCTTGGTTGTGATAACACCTCGGAATTATGGACTGTAGTGCTTCTCCATTTGATGCCAAGGGAGCACAGCCACAACCAGCCGTGTCTCCCTGGTGAGTCTGATCCAGCGGACCAAAGGTCTGGGAGCAGGCAAAATGAACAGGTCTGTCTTCAGGAGACTCTCCTAATTTTACGTTCTAATTTTATTCCTCTCCCTCCCGTGTCTTCCCACCCCCCTCCTCTTCTTTATTTTTTTTTTTATTTTTTTTATTTTTACATAAGTCTCTGTCAAGTCATTGATGTAATGATGGAGCCTGTACTTGTTTTCCCCCCACTACTACATTATTCAGCATCACACACGCATATATGTATACCATATATATATATATATATATATATATATATATATATATATATATATATATATATATATATATATGTATGCAAGTTCGTATGTGTACGCTCTTTTACCAAACATTTTACACATACAATTAGACAATGCATGAAACCCGAATGTTTACCATACGCCCTATTCCCAACAAATGTCAATAAGACAGGTTAACCACCCCCTGCCACAGTATGCGGACGTTCATCTTTCCTTAAGTTAAAGGAGCCGGCTTAAACAGGGGGAAGGGAGGGGGGGGGAAGGGAGGGGGGCAAGGGCTTGGGAAAGGGCACGTCGGGAGGGAGGAGGGGGGCACACCTACATTAACATTTTCTCTCTCTCTCTCTTTTTTTTTTTTTCTAGCGATGAGACGAAGGAGGTGATGCAGGAAGCTGGGGCCGGAGCAGGTTAGATCATGATAAGTCTCTGTGGATTATTTCAACATGAGAATTGCAAGAGAAAACATATGCCACACACACACACACACACACACACACACACACACACACACAGCACTGATACATATCATTATCAATGATAAAGGTGATACTACACAGTACCTTTAATGGGACAAAAACAGCACAACGAACAATACACTACCAGTGTGCTGCACGTAGTTTTGTACTACACATGGTCCGTCAAGTAGATAGCAATGTACAAGTCATTTTTCCGATGGTTTAATTTCGATGTTTAGGGGCCCAGCGAAACGTTTTTCAACTTCGCTAGGATTTTTATTCAGTTTGTCGACTAGACCGACAGCGTTCCTGAATGTTCATATGGTTTTCTTAAAAGTGTATGATTTAAGCATGGTAAAGTCCTCACCAATTGAAATCTCGGATTTTTTCTTCTTTTTTTTTATATTTTCAAGTACACTCCTCTTGAATCATACTCAATCAAAGACCGGACTGAAATAGGCCGAGGCCTTGCACCTCCCCGAGCGCCCACAGCCACTGGGCTCCCAGAGCGATCTGCCACCTGAATGTCCTCCAGCTTGACCGCCACACCCACCTGTCTGGAGAACATGGCCACGCACCTGTGAGCACACAGTCACCGGCCATCTCTTCCTTAGAACTAGCCATCTCCTTCACACGGACGTTCCAGAGGCGGCCGTGTTGCTCCAGATCGTTGTGGGCCGCCCGCTGTCGTCCGTCCTTTCTCAGCCCCCATCCACCCCAAACCGGTCCCTCAGACCCCGGTCTCCTTCTTTAAACTCCTCCCCTCGTCTTCAAGCTTAACTTTCTCTTGAGACGGGTCGACCAAGGGGCAGCCCAGTCTATAGGACCTATGTGAACATGTTTCTGGGAACTTGTTTATTTCTTCCGTCACCTCCATTCCTAAAGACTGAAGGTCATCTGTGGTACAATCAGAGTTCATCTTGCCTCTTTTACAGCGTCATGTAGCTGGAATGTTCTGCATGTCACCCAGTGAATCACTCTCACTACATTCTGCACCACCACTCACCGTCTTTTTTCTCTTTGTTTTAAGGTTTGTCTGCTGCAGCGTTTGTGGGATTTGCGAGAGGATCAGAAGAGGGAAAAGACGATTTCCGTTTGGACCCCCTGAGTCTAGCGGAGAAGTGCTCGGAGTTTTGATTCACTCATCACCGCTAAGAGAATACTTGCAAAATAGCATGGTGCTGTGCAAGGTGTTTCGTAAGTGTCTAAAGAAAAATATGTCGACTACAGAACACAGAGAGCCCGGATAACTCATTAAGCAAACTTTAGACATTTCCAGTATGACAGTGCAATCACAGTTCAAATAAAATCCACCAAGTCTTTCCCCCCTCTTCAATTTATCCACCCCCTATTCCCTTTTTCCGTATTGATCTTTGCTTTTTACATTTTTTTCCCAAACAGACCCTTGGTGGTGTGATATTCTTCTAAAAAGTATGTCATATGATTTGCCAGTGCCCATCCAATATCATGCATTAATTTGCTATGCAGAACAACCATTCTGAAGTGATCTTTTCAGCGATGTTTTCCCGCAGGTGTTTCATATTTGCAGTGAAGTAACTGCCGGAGAGTGGCCTTGAACCTGGATCCTAGGAAACAATACACAAAGAAATTCAAAGTTGCGTTGATGAAAGAGGCTAGTTCCGTCAAACTCATCAAAAAATTAGTGAAGTTGTAATAGCGACCGCCGAAACCCATTCCTTTTAAAAGCATGGCGCACATTCCTGATACAATTGTGGGAGTGGAGCAGATGACGTAGAGAACGGAAACGGCGATGAGCATGCGTGTCAAGGCCACTTCACGTGACGACAAGGTCGATGAAGATGTCTGCTCCCGCCATGACGCCATCTTTCTCAGCTTCACTGACGTCACGATTGTCGTCATTGAGACTACAATGATGTACATGAACAGTTGGAAAGTTGTATATAGAAGAAGAACAAGGTATTTAAACGAGCTTTGTTTCGCGCAAAGAACTTACTGACGTAGATGACTTTGGAGGTTGTGTTGGCCACTGGATCAAACCTACAGACCACGCTCCACCTCACCCCTATGAGCATAGTTCCTGACAGAATGAGAACGCTCGCCACTGCAAGTATGACAGCTGTTGTTTTCGTTTTCAATAACGTTTGAGAACGGAGAGGACTGACCACACACACAGACATCTCTCTGACGCAATCACCATGGAGATGAACCCTGAGA
>JADBJO010015461.1:20000-25000 GCA_016801955.1 Conus betulinus
CTTGAAGATAATGATTGAGAGATATCATCGGTACCAGCAGGACCTGTGCAACATTTTGTGTGGATTACAAAAAAGCCTTCGACTGGTGTGGCATGCAGCCTCATGGGCGACCATGAGACTGCAACATGAACGACAACCTGATCAGGACCACAGAATGCCTCCACAATAGGGCCACCAGCGCGGTCGTCCTCAATGGCACCATAGGACTCTGGTTCAAGACAACTGTTGGAGTGAGGCAATGCAGTTTACTCACACCCACTCTTTTCAGCATATACCTGGAGAGAATTATCACTGACCCGCTGCAGGGACATCAACGCTCAGTAGGCATTGGTGGCAGGATAGCAACCAAAACCTACACTTTGTCGACGGCATCGACGGGCTAACAGGAGAAAACCAGGAACTTCTCAACCTAGCAGAGCGCCTTGACAAATATTCTGCTGCATTCGACATGGGGATCAGCGCTGAAGAAGAAGAAAAAAAAAAAACACTCATGACCAATGATATCAACAGCATCAGCGCTATTATCATTTCAAGGGAGAAAAACTAAAGGCAGTTCAGAGATTTAAGCACCTCAGGGAAGTTGTATCAGATGAGTCAACACCTGAAAAGCTTTCCAGAGCTGTGCAAACGACAGCAGAGCTAGCCAGACTAAGATATACCTGAAATGACAGAAACATCACAGTCAGTTCCAAGATGGGACTGGTGCACTCCCTGGTCTTTACCATGTTTGTCTATGCCCGTGAGGCATGGGCTCTGACAGCTGGACGTGTGAGAATGGCATTAGAAATGAAATGCTTCCGCAAGATCCTTGGCATCTCATACACAGACCACATTATCAAATTGGAGGTCCAGATCAGAGTAAGCAACCCATTGAACCCTTCGAAAACCTGTTTCCAGAATGAAAAGGACAACGCAATGGTATTGTCATGTATCAAGATCACCAAGACTTGCCAAAACCATTCTACAAGGACAGTGCCAGGAGGCAGCAGGAGAGAAAGACAGAGGAAGAGATGGGAGGACAACATCAGTGCATGGACTGGCCTCACACTCAGCGACTGCCTAAGAGTGTCTGAGACGCGGGAGGATAGGAGGAAGCTGGTTGCAAAGTCTTCTGTGGCGCCTTGACGGGCTTAAAGCTCCATGTGTATTGGTTAGGTGAATCATTATAATGTGATATGCTGATATCTGATGTTTGAAGGTTCCTATGTATTGATGTCTTAGTTGACGTGAATTGATTTGTATGTTGTGTAGTGGCGTATATTGATTTTGCACCATTCAAACAGATATAGAGGAAAAAACAGTCCAACTCGTGTGCTGCCTGGCTGTCCATGTTGGAATGGTGTGGGTGCGTGTGTAGAATAATCATTACACCCATCCGAACTTTTGAGAGCGAGAGTCAGACAGCAAAACACGCACCGCTTACAATCCGTAACAATCTACAACAACAACAAAAGATGTAATGATTCAATGTGGAGTATCAGAATTTTACCAAGAGATAATTTTCAATCTTCAAATCCTCAAATACACTTTGTTACACGTGAAATTCTGTTGCCTGATATGTGGAATAAGCAAGAACAACCCATGATTCAGTTTTCTCCCATTTACAATCCATGTCATCTGTGTTTTAAAACAATGTAAATGGTATTGTCATGCAGAAATCTCCCCCTTGAAGCAGAAGAACTGAAGTGGACAACAACAGTCTGGAGACTCGGTATGCAGTGCCGTGCTATCAGAGGGTTTGTATTTCTTATTTTGGTGTGGTGGGAGAACCGAGCAGGGCTTACTCTCTGATTTCTATTGGTTACATTCACCTTGGTGTGCGTTGCAAATGGCATGGGTTATAATGGACGGAACAGTTTCTCTTTTTTTCACCATACATTCAGAAATTGCCTCGAGAAGCTCACATATAATGCAACATGTTAAGCAATATGCGAGCTGTGTTGGAACATGGACACGCGAAACTTATACGCATGTACACGACTGTGTTTTCGAAAATCCACTCAGCACATCTTTAAGGGTAAGAACATTTGTGAACATTTGCAGACTGAACTCCTTTAAAGTGTACTATCTTGTTTTACGCAATAGGGTAAAACGGAAATGATTTATAGTTAGTTTGCAACTGGAAAATGATTTATACTTCTTCGTCTTCTTCTTCTTCTTCTTCTTCTTCTTCTCTTTTTAAAGAGTGGGATTCTGCTTTCCTTTTCCTACTTTTCTTTGCCTTTATGCTTCTTATTTATCTTGAATAGCCTGTTTTGACCTGTTAGTTTTACGAACGCTTGCATGCTGATTGTAGTTTAACAAAACTATGTGTGTTGCTGTTCTGGGTTTACTCTTCATTCTGAGCGCAAAAGCAACAGGGAAACACCCCCATTCTCACATCAGTAACACACACACACACACACACACACACACACACACACACACACACACACACACACACACGGACACACTCACACGGACACACACACACACACACACACACACACACACACACACACACACACACACACACACACACACACAGAGCAGATGAAGGAATCTATAATCTTTAATGTCATAGCAGCCAAATATAATAAACAACTTGAAAAGAAAGGCAAAAGATGATAACAAGAAAAAGAGCAGCTCTATACCGGCATTCTAGTTTTCTTTTTACTTTATGGAAAACAATTTTGATTCTTTTCAAACTAAACCTGGAAAATGCATGACTGACATTGAATAAATTACCTTTAAAGCTCGTATTAGGCCGTGCCTTCTGCGCGCAGTATATGCAGATCGATCAAGTCATTAATAGTCTATAGTCCATCCTATACAGAGGAATAATTGAATGGGACTACATTATTTTTAAGGCTGGTTCTGAATTATATTTTACTATTCTTCTGGACTATATAATCAAATTGAAACAATATGGCATAATTTGAATCTCAGGAAAAACAGCTTGACGTTTTGGCAGATGTTGTTGACCATGTCATCAGGTTACACGGGGAATACCACCATTGGTCGTCATGGTCTGCCAGCGTCATTGATTTCAAAGCTTTTAGTGGGGATCAAAAAGTAAGAGTGTTCACCAACTTTGCTAAACAGTCTCGTGATGACGTCATTGTCACGGACGAGGATGTCATTTATCTCTGTACAGGAAAAGGGAACAATGTCAACAGCGAAACTTTTCGTTACAATGCATGAAGATCAAACAGCGCCACACTTTCATATTTTCTACAGTTTTTGTTCTACATAAAAGTCATAGTCCGTCTGATTTTAGCAACTCTTAAAACGTGCCGTTTAGATATTTCCTGGCAAATCTGGATACAACTGACAGTACTTTGCTTAGTTTGTAACAGTAAACAATGGGTTTTTATCAATGTCATCTCTGCAAGGTCATACTATGATCAAGTTCTGTAGGCTTGCTCTCTTATTTGGCGTCTAACAATATGAGCAAGTGAACACGATGAAAAACAAAACAAAACAGGAGAACACTCAGTATGACTCAGTATGTTTTTTTCCCCCACAGCAGTATCAGAAATGATGTTGAAAGGGTAATAAACAAGATGATCTGCAAAACTCAATCAGCAGTCGTCATGTTGACAACTTACGGTACACAAGATTCAACCCAGCCTGTGCGTGTTTGTGTCGTCTAGAGCAACTGACTTAGGACTTATGTCTAAACTCGCCTCCTGGGGGAAATGTTTTCAGTCATAATATTGCAAGCCACGTTCATTTGAAGGAAGTCAAACTACACCAGAGGTGAAGTAATTTCAGACATATGCCGTAATCCCCCCCCCCCCCCCCCCCCCCCCACACACACACACCCACACCCCCTTCATACACACATCTAGCACAGATACCACTTACAGCTGGGTGGGGGTAGTTGTGCAACCATGCCTGAATACACACCAGTAGTGACCGCATGACTAAACGGGAGAGGAGTATTCTTTTCCTGTATAACGTTGTGACAGAAGTCGCCTCGACTACTAAGTTTGTATTGGGGTTTAAACCATACCCGTTCAGCACACGTATTTCGCACATGTACCGAAACTGAGTTGGTTCTTTTTACCCTGATCAGTCCAAGGCAAATGGCTGCGTGGCGGAGAGCTGGAGCAGCAGAGCTTTGGGCAGTGCCCCCCCCCCCCCCCCCCCTTCCCTCCCTTCCACAATTTGAACAAGGGGACGGAGAGTGACGTCTCCTGAAACCCAAACCTACAGTCATCAACAAACGTACACAGCATATGTATGGGAAGTAGTTTGAATCTTACACCCATCCTCACTCCTCCCATCACCTACCCTCTCCCCTATGCATCCATCTACTCTCATCAACACACTCATGAGAGAGTGGTGGGAAGGAGCAGCTTTTACCTTGGGTCAGATTTAATGTTGCCTGAATAACGTCTTAAACAACTGAACATTCGACGTAGTATCTCACCTTGGTTGACATGACAAACAAATGACATTTACGACAATTCCTTGCATTGAAAATAAATGGGAAAAACTCGGAATTAGAACTCTAGAACACAAATCAAAGTCAGGCAAAATCCGACGTTTATAAACAGCAACAAAAGCAACAAATCAAATCATAAAGACCCCTTGGTGAGCACAGGTATTGTGTATGGAGTTCAGCAGAATGGGCATGGTGCACATCGTCATCAGCACCACCAGCACTGAACAACCATGGAGGGGTGGGACAGAAGAAGGGTCACTGGGCTATATCCCTCGCACGCCTGACACACACACACACACACACACACACACACACACACACACACACACACACACACACACACACATGCTTCTTAAAGCCGAGTCATCAGGATTCAATGATGCTATTGTGCGTGTTGTGTGTGTGTGTGTGTGTGTGTGTGTGTGTGTGTGTGTGTGTGTGTGTGTGTGTGTGTGTGTGAGAGAGAGAGAGAGAGAGAGAGAGAGAGAGAGAGAGAGAGAGAGAGAGAGAGATCAGAACTAAGAATTTTAATGTACGTCGGCCTTTGGCCACAGTATATGGGAGTGGT
>JADBJO010015461.1:32500-43699 GCA_016801955.1 Conus betulinus
TGCTGTGTTGCAATTGAGGGTATGCAAATGCGGTGTGTGACACCCTTCCCTCAGCCACCTACCCCACACTAGGCATGTCATCCTTCCAAGCCATTCCCTGCGCTCTATCCCCTTTCCTAACGTTACTACATGTATTTCAGCTGATGCTATTTGTGTGCCATAGGATACATATCACACACACACACACACACACACACACACACACACACACACACACACACAACACACTTACTTAATATTATGCATGTACTGCCATAGACATAGGCACACAGATACACATACACACACGCGTGCGCGCGTGTACGCACGACCCGCACACACAAACACGCTAGCGCCCGCGCGTGCACGCACGCACATTCATGCATGCATGCAAGAGCATGCTCACACAAGCCTGCAAATCACACTCACACACACACACACACACACACACACACACACACACACACACACACACACACACACACGTGCGCGCACTCGCGTGCGCATGGATGCGTACACGCACGCACGCGCGCGCGCACGCACACACACACACACACACACACACACACACACACACACACACACACACACACACACACACACACACACACACACACATGCGCACACAGTCACACACATACACGTGTACATCCTTCACACACAGACACACACACACACACACAGTGATAATTATGGCACAGAGAATCTTGGACTCAGTAGGTTGGATATCTGCTGAGTCGTGGCAGGAGACCCTTTTAGTGAAATATCCTATCTTTTTGATTGATTCAATTATCCATCAGTTTAAAACTTGCGAATTATAGTCCCGAAACCCATCAGATGGGTGGTAACGTGCCTTGATTAAACTGAACCATAGACTGATCGGTTCTGATCGACATGGTTATACATATTTCATATGCTCTACTTTACAGAGTAATATCCATATGATATGTTTGCTCCTCCGGGTAAAGCGCAGTTTGATTAATGTTTGGTCTGCTGGCTGTGCTCTTCTGCTCTCCATCGTGTCTGTCTTTACAGGATTTGGTTCCTCGATTTGTCCAACTATACAGGCGTGTGGCCCAACATCTCTGCTAATTTCCACGGTGTTGTCTGTCTGAAAATGCCTGGTTTTAGTATGTGAAATGCGTTATATATTTCACATTATGATCGGTTAACGTACGTAGCTTGTTCCACATTACAGTGTGTTACGCATGCGATTGCTTCATCATTACAGAGTGTTATTACATCTTCATGTCTGCGTATGATGCTGAGCTTTGATTTGTTTTCCTAG
The DNA here is from genome assembly GCA_016801955.1 of Conus betulinus. NCBI lineage: Eukaryota > Metazoa > Mollusca > Gastropoda > Neogastropoda > Conidae > Conus > Conus betulinus. The sequence continues at coordinate 33,768 of JADBJO010015461.1, forward strand.
CAGGGTATTGCAGTGTATTTGTCGTGCTATTTGCAGGATGTGTTATCTCTCCACAGGTTGTGACGCCTGTCTGATGTCTTCCTATCGGCCGCATAGTGTTCATGTACTTTGGATCTCTTTACAGGGGATCACAAAGCTGATTCTTCCCACCCCGAAGGAGTCCTATACCTTATGTGTTCTTCACTGCAGGAAGTAACCCTTCTAGTCTGTCCCCCCTCAGGATGTTCCATACCTCAGCTCTTCCTCTTCGACTGTTTGCCACGAGGGACTCTTAGAACTCTGCCTACATCATTTTATGCTCATGCATAGTAGTGGTGATGAAGACGACAACGACGACAATGATGATGGTGACGATGTTGATGATCATTCTCATAATAATGATGACCATCATGGTGATGGTGATGATGATCATGTTGATGACTGTAATAAAAAGAATGGCTTAGTTAGGCAGAATTATCTACCACTGCAGATATTAATGCTTATCTCCCCCTATTTCTTCAATCTAAGACATAAGAGCATGCTTTGTTTATAATTCTTTGTTGAATATTTCTTGCGGTCATTGCAACACCAAGCTGCTCTGTAAGTTGCTGGAATAGTGCTCGGTACTTATCCTTGGAATTTATTGTTTTATTGTAATTTAGTCCCTTGCGGATTCATTCTAATAACTGGCCTTCAGCACTTGTGTCTTAAGAGGTTATATATTTATATTTTCTACTTTTCACAAGAAAATGTAGGTGTGTTTGCTCTTTCATGATTTTCTTTTGCTTCTTAGGTGGCACTTTTGTTTGTTTTTTTGAAAACTCAACAAACATACTACGTATTGCACACCAGCCTTTTTCTGGGATAGCATTCTTCTTAAAATTGAAAATGAAGAAGAGTTAAGTTACCACTTTCCGCAGTCACTGAGGAGAAACGGTCAGGTTTCGAAATACCAATATCTGTCTAGAAGTTGTATGTTAGTGAGTTTCTCCCTATTGCAGATTGTCTCCCCCTTCGAGACTATTAGCTTGCTGAAGGCTCATTTTGAGAAGCATTTATTATTCCCCGTTCACCCACTCAAGCACATACTGTTGGTTAGGCAGAACTATCTACCTCTGCAGATAGGAATGCTTGTCTTCCCCCTAATTCTTCAATCTAGGACACCAGAGCAAGCTTTGTTTATACTTGTATTTATGTATAACAATCAGAACAATTCCTTCCCCTCACGCACACATACACGTTTTAGCAAGAAGGTGTTTTAAGCACAATGATGAGTTATATGTACTTATCGTTTTTTTTTATTGTGATACCAGACGTTTATACATAGTCCGTTATAGTCTATTTTTAGCTAGCAAAAGCGACAAAATCAATATTTACATTATATTTTTTCTTTAAAAAGTGCATGTGGCAAAAACTTTCCTTTATCATCAAAACGTGGGCGGGGCGAGACAGTTAATATCTTTGCTACATAGTTTTTTTTTTCGATACAATGCACTTCTTTCTGATTTGAACTCGCTTATTATGGCATAATGGTTCGGCAAGAAGCTCAGTGGAGTGTGTGTTTTTTTGTTTGTTTGGTTGGGGTTTTTTTTGGGGGGAGCACTTGTATTAATAATAAAAAAACCTTTATATGCATCAAAAACTTCAGCCCAAAACTGATTATACTTTGTGAATTTGAAAACGAATTCTGGAGCACATTTTTTCATAAGGGGCCACTTAGGGAAGTTATGCAACAAACTATTTCTCCATTTATGGGTTGACGTTTCAGCTTTATCCACGACAGCTTCAGAGATAAAACAAAAGTTTTTTTACGTCAGGAAGACCAATACCGCCATCTTCGATACATTCATGTGCAGTTTTTCGGTTGATGAGTTAGGTCATAGTAACCAGAGGTACGTCAACTTTGAGAGAATAAGAGAGGTTAATGTTGCTACCATATCGGTCGTTTTTACCCATAGTTTGAATAAGTGTTTGACATCTGCTAGTCTTTCCGAGTAATGTATTTCTACACATTACACATTGTAACAAGCCTGCTGACATGTTTGAAAAAAAAATGTGTGGAGGGTTAGGTCATAGTAACCAGAGGTACGTCAACTTTGAGAGAATAAGAGATGTTAATGTTGCTACCATACCGGTCGTCTTACCCATAGTTTGAATAAGTGTTTGACATCTGCTAGTCTTTCCGAGTAATTTATTTCTACACATTACACATTGTAACAAGCCTGCTGACATGTTTGAAAAAAAAATGTGTGGTGGGGTTAGGTCATAGTAACCAGAGGTGCGTCAACTTTGAGAGAATAAGAGATGCTAATGTTGCTACCATACCGGTCGTCTTACCCATAGTTTGAATAAGTGTTTGACATCTGCTAGTCTTTCCGAGTAATTTATTTCTACACATTCTTTCAGGTCGTTAGGAAACCCAACTCCTAATACTCCGAATTCAGATGGATTCCATTCCACACCTAAATATTCCAAATAACGGACTTTAGAAATTTTTCTCACTTCCCAGCGAAACGGCATTACTTTGTTCTACATTCATATGAAGGCCTGACACAGAACCAAACTGAACAAAAACATCTATTCAGTTTTTTAAACGAACTATCTCCTGCAAGTAAGAATTCTTTGTCGTCGGCCTACTGAGAAATCTTGTGTTCAACATTATTCACTGTGATCCTATGGATATTGGAATTCTGTCTGACATAACAGCCAATATTTCTACGCATAACACAAATATATAGGGAGACAGAGGGTCTCTTTGTCTGCAGCCTCTTTTAATTTTAAACTAGTCCGAAACCTGACCATTTACAATTACACATGATCTGATATTTTTGTAGAACGTACCAATCCATCGGCATACATCATCTTGAAAACCAAATGCTTTCAGTACTTTAAACGTAAAGTTCCAGTTTATCGAATCGAAAGCCTTTTCAAAATCTATATTCAAAAGCAATCCGGGTAGATTATGTTTGTCTAGATAAGCTATTATATCATCGGAACCATAAATTGTCTCCAGTATATCTATTTCTGATAAACCCTGTTTGATCTTCATCAGTAACATTTGGGTAGAACTGTTTTTAAAACCGATTTGCTATACAGGGTGATCCTATTTCATAAATTATATTTAAAAGTGAGATAGGCCTCCAGTTCTTTATGTATTGTCTTGGTTTATCACCTTTAGGGATAGAAGTTGTAATTCCTTCTCTCTGTACACACGATAGCTCTCCTTTTCTGAAACTCGCATTAAGTGCTCTTACAACAAATCAACCTAATTTCTTCCAAAATACTTGAAAGAATTCTGCAGTAAAACCGTCTGTGCCTGTACTTTTTTATTATTTTTCATTTTTACTCAGAACATACGTAGCTTCTTCTAACGTTATTTCTCACTCTAAACGGTCTGCGTCTGTTTCGTTTATACAAGGGATATCATTCACTAAGTTTCTTATCTCATAATCATCTATAACAGATTCTGCATATAATGATTCATAAAATCTCTGCACTTCTTGGATGATGCCTTTCTGGTCTGTCAACATTTTATCTTGCTGGTCTATGAGTCTAGCCATGTTTTTACTAACATGGTGTCGCTTTTCTAGATTGCAAAAATAGTTACTTTCTCCCCATCAGTTACCCATCTAGCCCTCGACTTTAATAATACTCCTTCCATTCGTTTCTCACGAATATGTCTTAATTGTTCTTTCTTCATGTCCATTATTAATGTCTTCTTCCGTTTTCTTCTCAACTTTCTCCAGTTTTCGCATATCCTCTTCTAGGTGTCTCTCTTTATCTGCCATTTTTTTTCTTCATTGTAGCATATGCATTTTTTTTTAAATCTAAGTTTCATCAGCAGAAAATCCAGGAAGACATCATCAGGGATAGAATGCTATGAATCTTCTTTCAATATATTTTTCAACTACATTTATTGTGTATTCTTCTTTGACTTTTTCAATCTCCGTATCTATTTTATGCATATATCCTTTGTCTTCTAAAAGGGATACATTCAATTTCCAAAAGCTATTATGCTTTACATTTGACGGTAAGCGAAATTGCAGAATGATTGGTTCTGTATCCACATTCTGTCTACGTCATTTACAAATAAAACAACTGAATCTGAAATGAGAAGAAAAAAAAAAATCTAACCGGGCCTGGTGAAAAGGGTTGGTTTTTCTCCATGTGTAACGGAGACATTCCGGGTTAAATCTCTCCGAATGTCTCCGTTACACACACACACACACACACACACACACACACACACACACACAGTGGGACACACACGCGCACGCGCGCACACACACACACGCACGCGCGCGCGCGCGCACAAACGCGCACATTTATTTATTTATTGATTATTATAAAAATGTATTTCCTAAATATATAATTCTGTATTGTGTTTCTATTACCTTAACCTTCACTATCGTTGTTAGTAGTACCATTCAGCAATAATATTGCTAGTATTGATACTACCACCACTAGTATTGACATCACCATCGCCTTCGCCTCTGAGACTGTTGCTACGGCAACCCTGCTGTTTAAGAATCCCCTAACCCACTCTCCTTTCTTCCATACCCATACTTACTGACTTTTTTTTTTTTTTTTAAATAATATTTTGACCATTATTAGTATCCCTATCAGTAATATTATTATCATCATTACGACTTTGACTCACACATTATTTCACTTCCGACAGCCTCGTTCTCATTCAACGCCTTCCTTGCGCTGAACTCAGAAGCAATCTGAAGCGATCAAAGCTAAGTGCATTTTCGTTATTTTGTCTGTCTTTATTTCACCTGAGGAAGACCTAAGAGGTCGAAACGCGTTGTGTGTTGTCTTGTGACTCGTTTGTCCACGTTTCTCTGGGCGGTTCGTTGACATTTATTTAAGATTTCTCCGAATGTCGTTAAGCTTCAAGCTTTCAATTACGTTTTCACCTACTTCTTTCGGTTTGGGATTATTTACATGTTTGTAATTATAGTAATCCTTCTCAGGCTGCAGAACCAGATTAAATCCCCGGCCATTACTACATTCTCAACGTTCATGTCATTAATCTTCTGTTTTAGGTTATCATAGAATTCCGGATCGTCTTTGCTTGGTCCATAGATGTTGACGAAAAGGAAGTTGAACAGTGAACAAGTGGGGCAACGTTGTTCCCATAAGAAAACCTAACACACAGTAACTTTTATTCAAGACTGGCTACAGCCTTTTAAACTTGAATAAAGTCAGACAAATACAAAGATGAACAATCTAATAGTGTGTGTGTGTGTGTGGATGTGGGGTGAACAAGGGCAGACCAACAACTCAACTGTCTTCATAGTAATGACTTGGCAAGATTTGGACTTAAGGTGGTGGGGGGGGGGGGGGGGGGGGGGGGTGAGGTTGTTGAGGAAGATGGAGAAACTAGGAACATGAAATTAAGAAAACATATTACAGATATGAAAACCTTCACTAGCTGCGTAAGGGAACCATCGTAATCCCTTTTGAAGGCAGAAATATTTGTATTGTCTGCTCCGAGGCCTTTCGTCCGCTGGATCGGAACTCATCAGGAAGACACGACTGGTTGTGTCTGCGCTCCTGGCGTCAAATAGAGACACACCACAGTCCATAATACCGTGGTGTTCTCACCACCAAGGGTGCAAAAAAGAATCCAATAGCACCCCCAAAGCAACCAGTGAACGGTAGTAAATAAAACCAAACGAAAGTGTGGAGAGGAAAAACGTTGCTGAAAAACTGAAAACAATATGCAAATAGTATAAAATGTAGGGGACAATCTTTGAGCCTACGATTGAGGATCCACCCAAGGATGCAAGGGAGATCAAAAGACAAACACAAAGACGGATAGAAACAAATACAAAAAAAAAGCAACTAAATTTAATAGAAACGAAATTGGAAATGAAATGAGGCAGGGAACAGTAAACAATAAACAGTAAACAAGTAGGGTAATTTTTGCTCCCATAAGAAAACCTAACACAGAGTAACTTTTATTCAAGACTGGCACAGCCTTTTAAACTTGAATAAAGTCAGACAAATACAAAGACGAACAATCTAATAGTGGGGGGAAAAAAAACAAGTGCAGGCCAACAACTCAACTGTCTTCATAGTAATGACTTGGCAAAGATTTGGACTTAAGGGGGGAGGGGGGGAGGTTGAAGATGGAGAAACTAGGAACATGAAATTAAGAAAATGTATTACAGATATGGAAGCTCTTCACTAGCTGCATAAGGGAACCACTTTCGAAGGCAGATCTATTTGTACTGCCTGCTCCAAGGCCTTTCGTCCGCTGGATCGGAACTCATCAGGGAGACACGGAAGGGGAAGCTGCTATTTTGAATTTCTGCTAAAACAATTATATAATTTCCAGAACTATCTTTAATGACTCCTTTGAATTTAAAACTCAACATTGTTATTAAACAATATTGCGACCCCTCTTGCATTGATGAAAAACTTGAAAAATATCCTTGGTATCTCCATTTAGCCACAATACATTGCTCCATTTTTTTTTTCTCAGAATGCGTATCTTGAAAAAAAAAAGTCAAATTATTATTTCTCAAACAATGAATGACATCACGTCTTTTCCGTGAATTATTGAGACCCTGACAAATTTACTGAAATAACAGATATACTACTACCCATAATTAGCAAATGTTTGAAATAAAAAAAATACATATATACTCTCTTCTACAACATCCCGTTTCAAATCTTCTTGTCATATACATTGAGAACCATAAACTAAATCCATCCACTCTAAAGAAAGCAACAGAATTGTAATAGATAAAAAAAATCTTAAAGGACAAGAAAAAGAAAAATACATATTTATTAGCACAAACCAAACCTTACATATGCCAGTAAAAGACAATCAAACAGATTAACATGCAGCCAGTTTAATCACAAGCCAAAAAAGAGGGTGTGCATTAAGCAGACACAAAAAGAAAAAACAAAATAGCGGCACGATCCTTGCCTGCCAAAACAAAATACATCAAAACAGTTCACCGTAAACATACAAAGATACTGTGCCAGCGTACGTAGCAGTTCAGTGTGTGTACATGTGTAAGCATCTTTTCGTGTAAGCGCACTTAAGGGGGGTGCGCGCATGTGTGTTTCCATAGCTATGGAAAAAGAAAAAAAAAAAGGAAAAACAAAGGGGGGAGGGGGGGGGGGAGGGAAGGGGGATATGATGCACATATTTTTAACCACAGATGTACAACAGGAATCTCAATTGAAGTGAAGGTATCAGAGAGGAGAGAGAAGAGAGAGAGAGAAGAGAGAGAGAGAGACACAGGAGAGAGAGAGAGAGAGAGAGACACAGAGAGACAGACAGACAGACAGACAGACAGACAAACAGAGAGAGAGAGAGAGAGAGACCTGGAGAGAGAGGTGTTCATGTTATGGATGGGTGACAGATATCATTTACTGCACTGTTAGACTGTTTTGTTAACGCAAGTAAGATCACATCTTTACAACGGAAGACAGACACCAAACACCGGCTAAGAGCCAAAAATGGACCAGACCAAATTTTTCAACACACACACACACACACACACACACACCCACACACACACACTTTGAAGAAAACTTAGAATATCAGACACACCTTGCAATGCAAAACAGGAATGAATCGGTGTGTGTGTGTGTGTGTGTGTGTGTGTGTGGTGTGTGTGTGTGTGTGTGTGTGTGTGTGTGTGTTTCTTGTGTCGATGTCCGACTGGTGGTTTTTCTGGCCCCTGCTGTTGCACCGCCGACGGATCGGGGAGCGAGGTAAGTGCGTACTTTTGTGTGGTGCGCGCGCGGGCACGCGCGTCCGTATGTGTATGTGTATGTGCGTGAGTACGCACGCGCGCATGTGTGTGCGCTTGTGTGTGTATGTGTATGTGTGCGCGCGCGTATTTTGGTGTGTTAATTATGCTTCTTTGCTTTGAATGAAAAACGTTGGTATTCTGTTCATAATGTTTTCTTAAATGTCAGTACAACTTTGAGTTAATCTGACAATAAATTGGTTCAGTCAGTCAGTCAGTGTGTTTGTGTGTGTGTGTGTGTGTGTGTGTGTGTGTGTGTGTGTGTGTGTGCGTGCATTGCGTGCGTGCGTGCGCGCGCGCGTGTGTGTATGTGTGTGTGTGTGGTGTGTATGTGTGTGTGTGTGTGTGTGTGTGTGTGTGTGTGTGTGTGTGTGTGTGTGTGTGTGTGTTGTGTGTGTGTGTGTGCTGGCATCACTATCAACTGCTCCACCCCTGAAGTGTATACCGAAGGGGTGATTAAACCCACTCCTGTAGATATTTCTCTTGATGAAATTAGAAGAGAAATACCAGGAGCAAAAAAAGCGACCAAAAGATTGAAAAATAAAGATGGCAGTGACTCGAGGGCTGTGAAAAGTACCTTCACTGTCCCAAGTCTTCCAAAAAAAAATCTTTCTTGGGTTTCAGTCTTTTGACATTAAACCATTTGTTCCGCAAGTCTTTTGGGTGCACTCGCTGCAACAGACTGGGACATACAAAATCCCCATGGTAACCATGCTGTTCCTATGTCATATTCCTCAGTTGTTGCTGGGAACAAAAGTAAGTCGCCGGTCACGAAAAAGGCGGCTTGCTCCCCAGTAACTGTCTCAAAAAATTGTTCTCCCGACTTGGGAAAAGATAAAGTCAAGGCAGAAAACTGCGAAAGTAGGCCAGAATTGTCACCCCCTCTTAGTACTCCTAAGAAAAAATGTCACCCAACAGAGTCTCCAAAAGTTCCATCGCCCGGCTGTCCATCTCCTTCTAATTTTGATCTCAATAGTATCGTTGTGTTCATGGAAACCCTTTCAGTTAAATTCATCAGTATTATGAAAAAACGTGACGGACCTGCTTACATCTTCTGTTTTGGAATTCAAAAGAATTATTTCAAACTGTCACGCCAATGTGTTATGAACTTTTACAAAATGAAAGTTCTTTCTTTGTTTTCTCTTGCAAAAATCCGCCTGTTTCTGTTTGTTATTATTCTTCCTTCCCTTGTAATGCGGGCAGTCAGTTCAAAAGACAACATGGACAGTTAAGTCATAGATCGTCTTAAGTTTTTACAATGGAACTGCAAAAGCAAGTGTAACAATGACTACCTTATTCTGCTTTTGCAAGACCATAGTTTTGATGTCCTTGCGCTGCAGTCTCTGAATTGTCATAAAAATGATTTACCAAAACTCCCGGGATACTATTTTCCTCCAGTGACTAATGCGATGCGTCTTCCTTTCCAAATGCAGGACATTTAAGACATTCCTCTTATGACATGCGTCTTTCTTCCGTGCTTGTCAAACCAGAAAAAGCGATCGTCTTCCGAACACGGATCGCAGAATATTCTAGAACGACGTCGTCTGATTCACACAGCAGCACACCCACATCATCCGTTTGATGGAACACGACCTTCCGAAATGCTTGATTTCTGTGCGGATCTCGGAATCGTCTCTGTACCTGTCGCTCTGTCAGAGTAACGACATAACCCTTAACCATTCCCGTGTCAAAACCAGCGACAATTTTGTCTATAGCTTGCTCAGACTTGTGTCGATGTCCGACGGGTGGATTTCGGGGCCCCTGCTGTTACACTCCGACAGATCGGAATGCAAACACCGAAGCGTATCCTGAATATGCGACGTGTCATCATCATCTCGAGTCGCTTGATGTGTTCCTCCTGTGCTGTGTACTGTGTTCATCCAATTCGGTGTTAGGTACGGCCAGTTCATTCGCGACACAAGTGGTACCGAGACCAGCACCAACCTGTTCATGTCGTCTGTTCTGCTGCTTCTTCGATCTGATCTTGATCAGGCGTCGGGGGGGGGGGGGGGGGGGGGGGGGGGGGGGGGGGGGGGGGGGGGGGCTTCTTCCTGTAGTAATGAACTTGCGTTCTCCGGTTCAGCACAGGATCTGCCATTGTTGTTGACACTGGGCTGACCGGCTTCAGTCGCAGAGCGACCACTGTGTTGCTGCCATTTATTCTCTCCTCAT
>JADBJO010015462.1:0-40000 GCA_016801955.1 Conus betulinus
GGGATTCCATCCACTTTTGAAAGTTTTGGATTCTTGGGTTTCTCTCCGCTGTTCTGCCAAAGTGTTGAACGTGTAAAGAAAGGATTGATGGCAGCGTTTAGAGTAATATGAAGACTGCCAAAGCCACATTAACTTCACCAGGTATGGGGTGACCAGACAATGCTAACATCCCACACAGTCCTATGGGAAACCAGCACATGAAATCTGTCAACGCAATGGTGATCATCTCTGAGCTATGGTCATCCCCTCTTGTGCCGATTTGCTAGAATTAGTCTTCAAAGTGTTGCTCTGTATGGACCAGTAGATGAATGCCTGGCCCACAGAGATAAGCCGAAACAGAACGAAGTTAAGAACAATCAGCACGCCAAAAGAATAATGTGTTTTCCTTTAAACTCTTGCCTCGTAACTGGCAGTGAACACAGATGCCTTTTTGGGAATAAAACTCCCAGTGGGATGTCACTGGAAGTAAAGGCAACGAGGCAAGAAAACAGCCAGCAAGCCAGATCATCAGACAAACTATTCCTGCTGATGTCCTCTCAAACCGTACTGCACTGAATGGGAAGCATAGACAATAAAACGGTCTAAAGTGATCAACAATCATCAGAGCTGACACCCTCACTGGACAGCAGAGACAGAAACCCGCCACCTTTACAGGCCACGGCTGTTTTTCCACGTGTCATCATGGTGGAGGTATCTGCCACGGTAATGGTCCTCAGCTACACCAATAACAGCCATGTAAACACCCATAAGGAAATCCGCCATGGTCAGGTTGGTAACAAACACACTGAATCCACTTGAAGAGGTCATGCTTTCTCCTTAACAAACGTGCACAGAAACAAAAGACATTGCCAGACACGGACAGACAGGTGACGAGCCACAGAAACCCTCGGTATGTCCATGACTGTAGTAAATCTTCACATGAGGAAATTTCGTCTCTGGGGGCATGACAAGACGAAAAGGTCAAGTTAGGAGGAAGAATTTCATTACAAGCATAGTTTATAGGTTTGTGAGGAAATGGTATGTAGCTGAAAAAGACCTGTAAAAATGTCAGGAGGGAACGTTTTGACAGGACTTCCGTGGATGTACAACTCAGTCAACTGCGGTGTGTGCTGAAAGCCACCGGAACCTATGGTATGAATGTCAGTAAATGTCAAATTCATTCTCTGCAAGGCAGAAAACTGTGCCCAAAACTTTGGAATCAACTCTGTCAGAGCCGTGTGTGACAGATCTATCATCGACAAAACTGGTTTTGGGATGTCAGAAGAAAAATCAGTGGAGAGCGTCGTGACTGGATTGTTAGACATGACACAACGATTGCAAATTTTCAAAACCAAGAAAAGAACTGATATTGATATGTCGTAGGTTGTTTTGTCACTGAGGTCAAGGAACCTCAAGTTTAACAATCGTATACCAGGTACGAGGGTCAGAGAGCAACTGGCAAGAATAAAACGAACAAGATAAGCATTGCTACTGACATCAGACAGTGTCATTCCAGAGCCTGTAGCATCCAGAGAGCGAATCTGAGGGAAGGGCGCTTGCATTGAAAGGCTGAAAAAACAACGCAGAGAATGAACCCGACAGAGACAACCTGCAGGACAAACAACATTACACCACAGTTCATCATCGTACATTGGACAGTGAGGCCAGCCATCACACACATGATCGCTATGAACACAAATTCTTGACAACCCTGCATCGAAGAAGTCCTGGACATTTTGTTTTTCCTCACATCCTTCTTCGTCTTCATGATCTACACAGTCATTCATCCCATTGCATCGTGTGTAAATGGGCAGACAGTCATGGAAGTGACTGGACAACGGTAATGACTATCGGGACACGACTCACTGAGATTCCCTTTTGGTGCTGGTAAATCGAAAGAATCCATTGAAAATTGACAAGCGTGGGTGAAGGAGCACGTAGTAAACTGAAATATTGTGTTCCCAAACAAATCACAGTTCCTTTCATCTGAATCATCCCTGACAGTGCGACTTTTTGATCACACACAGTTGTTATATGACACACACTGACCAGGGTTTGTACATGAAAAAATGTGCTGACACAAAGACGATGCCGACAGAAGGATTCATCACTGGAATCCGGACAGTCAGATGTGAAATCACACACCAAAGGTATAGGACACAGTGATTTTCTCTTCATTCTGCATCTCTGCAATCTGAATACAGGAGTGAAATGGCATCAAACTGTGGATACATCCCAACATGTGTTCAGTACACATTCTGATCCAGTGAAAGACACACAGATGTATATTGTTGACTGCACGCTTCATCATCGCTGGAACCACAAAACAATCGTTTCTGCATCACATCACCATCGCGGCAAACTATAACAGAATATTGTATTTTTGATTGCGATAAATCTGTGTTTGCCTATGGTAATTCCCTTTGGATGAATCGCTTCTGCTTTCGCTTTTTATTTGTTTCTGATTTTACAAATTGCTCCTGAGTCACGTCGTCCAAAAGTATAATCCCACCTTGTATTCCAGATTAAACATTCGTTTAAGAGACAGGAACGCAAAACGTGTGTAACCTACATTAGTGGATAACCTTCAACAAATGATGAAAGACAGTCCTGTCTTCACTGCATATACTATGTCTATACATGTTTGACAATTTCAGATCATTAGTATGCAAACCAGCCAAAAACACACTTGGTTCACTCCAGTGTGTATTTGATTTGTTAGTAATCACGCTATACGGATCATACAGACACGTACTGGAAATCCTAGTGTTTCCCCCAAACAAATTACAAAAGGCGTCAGCTCTTCTACTGCATTGCGGTTCATCTCCGTCAAATTCACGCAGAGACTTCAAACGATTTTTGTAACAACTTCACATACTGCCACCAATCCACGACACTCAGCACTACTGAAAGGGCACTGTTCTGTTTCATCCCGTCCGTCCTCACACTCTTCCTTCATGTTACACGCCATGTGATGATGAAAGCTGGAATGAGTGTTCCACTGAACAGTTCCATAATCTAGTTGATAGCTTCTTGGTGCTTTATCTTCAGGGATAAAGAGAAATAAAGTTGGAAGCAGTTGTGTGTTCGTTTTCTTTGAAGCACTTGTCCCCTCTGACTTCCACGTTGAACTTGGTGTTATCAAAATGTTACACATGGGCACAATCAGAATGAAAAATCATAAGAACACCACACTTTTCTTTATGAGATAGTTTATCTTGTTAATAGGACGGATTGTAAATCAATAACGAAACAGATAGATATCTATCCGCTGTGAATATGAGTGGGTTGAAACTGATCATAGAACATTTCTGGCTGGGTACAGAGAAATCCATGCAACCGAGGATCGGTCTCATTGTCGCTTTCATTTCTTTCCATTGTTGAAGTACCCCGACGACTGAGATGTCATTTTCAGAACTACGCGTCGTGGAGCTTTGAACATTTTGAAACCGTACAAAAACAATATGTTTCTACAAGATAGTCTACATAAAATACCAACCAAGCTGCCAGCAGCCTAAAAACGATATGTAGGAGGAAAACTGACCTTCACATTGCTTCAAAGTTGTAAGAAATGAAGCAGGAACCATAGTGTTAACCATGGTACTTGTGAGGATTTCAAAAATCACCTCCAGATAATGCATCACAATGCCATATGCAATGCAAAATCAGAACGCTGAAAGCTTAACAATTCTGGGCAGTGATTGTGTGTAGACACCCTGTCGAAAAGGGACAAAAGTGTGGTTTTCAAATCACAAATGCCTGGTGTTACGTGTCATATCCAGGTTCATCAAATTTACCAAGCCCTCCCTCCCAAATCGTCCTTTACATACCACATCTGTCACTTCTTCAGAGAGGTTCTGATGATCTACATGCCTCATGTTTTTACAATCCATCTACCGTTTACCATGCGGGCGCGCGCGCGCGCGCCGCAACACACAACACACACACACACACACACACACACACACACACACACAAGCACCACAAGCACACACGCACGCATGCACGCATGCGAGCGCGCGCGCGCACACACACACACACACAACCACACACACACACACACACACACACACGAAATCAGACATGACAAACCCATGTCCTTCAAAAAATCATGTAGTGGAACAAATTCGCACTACCTGATTAATCACCGTGCTTCAGCTAACTATCAGATACTTGTTTTACTATCTTTGAATGTACACAAACTCGACATTATTACTATCCTCCTGTGCACGAGAATGCACATCATTCAGAAACAGATTAAGACTGCCATAAATATTCATGAAAAAATAGAGGACAGCTTTTTGCGCTTCTCCAGTAACAAGTAACATGCCTGATGTATATTCTTGTGCGGCGAGTCTAAAGTCAGTGATCATTTAAATTTAAACATCGTGTCTGTGTACTTGCCTAAAGGGCCCAGCGAGAAGAATACAGATCGGATAAACACATTCAAGATTCAAAATAGAAATGGTTAATATGTGGCGATTTTAATGCTCATTCTCCATTTTGGGAAAAGGACTGTATAACAATTATTAGTAACTGATTCATTGAAAATATAGTCGATTCTTGCCTTTATCTATTAAATGACGGAGGTGTAACGAGAATTCCTGATACACGAAAGCACAGGGCCATCGCAATTGATGTTTTTTTGTGTTTTTTTTCACCAGTTCTTGTTCCTAAATGTACCTGGGAAACGCACACTGATACTCTAGGTGGTGATCATCTACCAATTATTGTTAGTCTCAATGAGTAATCAGCGCAGCATGGTCAAAAGAAAGATGTTATCCCAAATTCAACATGGAAAAAATATATAAAAATATTAAAAGCACAAAATACAGACGATATAAAATATGAGAAAATTCATACTTTTCATTCAAGATTCGCAGAAGCTGTTTTCCAGGCTGCTTATTTCTCTATTCCTAGATATCCATCGGTAAAGTCGGATAAACACTCAGGAGATAGTTGGTGGAATTCACACTGTGAAAAAGGTTGTAGACGATAAACTTGAAAACAATATCGATCTATTTGAAAGATGGAAGACCAGAAAATCATCTGTCAATGAACAAAGCAAACTATTTCTGTAACAGAACAATAGCTCAGGCCAAGCGACAGTTCTTGTCCACATTCTGTACAAATGAAGTTTACAGGCACAAAGACCTTCAAAGAGTGTGGTCAGTAGCAGAAAGAAACTCGTGGAGAGCGTGGCAGCAAATAGTCCTTAGAAGAGAAGCCCCTTTCAAGTAAAATGTTTCTGCCCTTATCTCCTGACACTCTGGGGGGGGGGGGGGGGGGGGGGGGGGGGGGGGGGGTTGGGCCACACCCGGCTCATGACTCCGGATGTCCCTCTGCTGCCCCCTTTTTTCCCTACTTGGGACGAGTCATGGCTGGGGTTCGAACCCATGACCCTCTGGACATGTTCATTTTCCACTTAATGACTCAAACCACTGAGCCACTGGGACACCTGATATTTGTAGGAAAGTTAAGCAAATCAATTTAAACCAAACAGAGCACACATGAACAGAGCAAAATAACGTAAGTTTTACACAAAGAAACACAGGTTCCTCTGACGCACATTCAGTAAAATCCAATATTGAACTGATGACCAAAATATCAAGTAACAGCCATTCCTCTGGTGGACAGTAAGATTGCTAAAACTTGTTCCAAGTGAATTCTATCATTCAGGATAGAAGAAGTCTTTCTTGTTACTCCCATCCCCAACCCATCACCCATTGCAAGATTATTCGAATTCGCCCGCCAACAGAGCTCTCTTTCCTTTATCTTGTCAGCCTGTCACAGATGCTTTAAATGAATAATGTTGTAAAACATAAACTGAGAGTTTGCCGAGTATTTAATGCTTACAGCCTACCATGACGTTTGACTTTACTTTTACGGGTTATTTTGAGTTTCTCAACACTTTTATTGTTCCCACATCTTTTTTAGATTAAGGTCAAACCAACACAAAGGAAATCTGAATGGTGCATTGCATTGGATCAAATATATGATGTTGGGGACAGAGGACTTATAATTTTCTTCCACGTTCTAACATCTCTTACTGCCAGCAACTATTATTTTCTTGGAGAATGTTTTTTTTTAAAGATTATATGTAAATGCACATATATGAAAAAGGTGGGGCGGAGTGGGGGGGGGCTGGAGAGAAAAGGAAAAACAAAAGAAAGAGAAAGAGAAAGCAAAAAAAGAGCTTGAGAGAAAGGAGGGGTTGAGGTAGTAGCAATTGTTTTTTTTTTTTTTTTTTCGAATCAAGGATGACCAAAAATTGTTGTTCAAATGAGTATACTAAAAGCCTACATTTTTGTAATCATCTACAGATCATATCTAGGTGAGAGTTTAATTTGAAATTAAATCAAGATGGGATTCCATCCACTTTTGAAGTTTGGATTCTTGGGATTTTCTCCGCTTTTCTGCCAAAGTGTTGAACGTGTAAAGAAAGGGATTAATGGCAGAGTTTAGAGGTAATATGAAGACTGCCAAAGCTACATTAACTTCACCCGGTATGGGGACATCAGACAATGCTAACATCCCACACAGCCCTATGGGAAACCAGCACATGAAATCTGTCAACGCAATGGTGATCAGTCTCTGAGCTATGGTCATTTCTTGTGCCGATTTGCTAGAATTGGTCTTCAAAGTGTTGCTCTGTATGGACCAGTAGATGAATGCCTGGCCCACAGAGATAAGCAGAAAACAGAACGAAGTTAAGAACAATCAGCATACCAAAAGAATAATGTTTTCCTTTGAACTCTTGCCTCGTAACTGGCAATGGAACACAGATGCCTGTTTGGAATAAAACTGCCAGTGGGATGTTACTGGAAGTAAAGGCAACGAGGCAAGAAACCAGCCAGCAAGCCAGATCATCAGACAAACTATTCCTGCTGATGTCCTCTCAAACCGCACTGCACTGAATGGGAAGCATAGAACAATAAAACGGTCTAAAGTGATCAAACAAATCATCAGAGCTGACACCTCACTGGAAAGCAGAGACAGAAAACCCGCCACTTTACAGGCCACGCTGTTTTTCCACGTGTCATCATGGTGGAGGTATCTGCCACGGTAATGGTCATCAGCTACACCAATAACAGCCATGTAAACACCCATAAAGAAATCCGCCATGGTCAGGTTGGTAACAAACACACTGAATCCACTTGAAGAGGTCATGCTTCTCCTTAACAAACGTGCACAGAAACAAAAGACATTGCCAGACACGGGACAGACAGGTGACGAGCCACAGAAACCCTCGGTATGTCCATGACTGTAGTAAATCTTCACATGAGGAAATTTCGTCTCTGGGGGCATGACAAGACGAAAAGTCAAAGTTAGGAGGAAGAATTTCATTACAGCATAGTTTATAGGTTTGTGAGGAAATGGTATGTAGCTGAAAAAAGACCTGTAAAAATGTCAGGAGGGAACGTTTTGACAGGACTTCCGTGGATGTACAACTCAGTCAACTGCGGTGTGTGCTGAAAGCCACCGGAACCTATGGTATGAATGTCAGTAAATGTCAAATTCATTCTCTGCAAGGCAGAAAACTGTGCCAAAACTTTGGAATCAAACTCTGTCAGAGCCGTGTGTGACAGGTCTATCATCGACAAAACTGGTTTTGGGATGTCAGAAGAAAAATCAGTGGAGAGCGTCGTGACTGGATTGTTAGACATGGACAACGATTGCAAATTTTCAAAACCAATAAAAGAACTGATATTGATATGTCGTAGGTTGTTGTCACTGAGGTCAAGGAACCTCAAGTTTAACAATCGTATACCAGGTACGAGGGTCAGAGAGCAACTGGCAAGAATAAAACGAACAAGATAAACATTGCTACTGACATCAGACAGTGTCATTCCAGAGCCTGTAGCATCCAGAGAGCGAATCTGAGGGAAGGGCGCTGCATTGAAAGGCTGAAAACAACGCAGAGAATGAACCCGACAGAGACAACCTGCAGGACAAACAACATTACACCACAGTTCATCATCGTACATTGGACAGTGAGGCCAGCCATCACACACATGATCGCTATGAACACAAATTCTTGACAACCTGCATCGAAGAAGTCCCGGACATTTTGTTTCCTCACATCCTTCTTCGTCTTCATGATCTACACAGTCATTCATCCCATTGCATCGTGTGTAAATGGGCAGACAGTCATGGAAGTGACTGGGACAACGGTAATGACTATCGGGACACGACTCACTGAGATTCATTTTGGTGCTGATAAATCGAAAGAATCCATTGAAATTGACAAGCGTGGGTGAAGGAGCACGTAGTAAACTGAAATATTTGTTCACAAACAAATCACAGTTCCTTTCATCTGAATCATCCTGACAGTGCGACGTTTGATCACACACGTTGTTATATGACACACACTGACAGTTGTACATGTGAACAGTGTGCTGACACAAAGACGATGCCGACAGAAGGATTCATCACTGGAATCCGGACAGTCAGATGTGAAATCACACACCAAGGTATAGGACACAGTGATCTTATCTTCATCTCTGCATCTGAATACAGGAGTGAAAATGGCATCAAACTGTGGATGGTCCAACATGTTCATGTACATAGTCTGATCCAGTGAAAGACACACAGATGTATATTGTTGACTGCACGCTTCATCATCGCTGGAACCACAAAACAATCGTTTCTCCATCACATCACCATCGCGGCAAACTATAACAGAATATTGTATTTTTGATTGCGATAAATCTGTGTTGCCTATTGTAATTCCCTTTGGATGAATCGCTTCTGCTTTCGTTTTATTTGTTCTGATTTTACAAATTGCTCCTGAGTCACGTCGTCCAAAGTATAATCCCACCTTGTATTCCAGATTAACATTCGTTTAAGAGACAGGAACGCAAAACGTGTGTAACCTACATTAGTGGATTCACCTTCAAACAAATGATGAAAGACAGTCCTGTCTTCACTGCATATACTATGTCTATACATGTTTGACAATTTCAGATCATTAGTATGCAAACCAGCCAAAAAACACACTTGGTTCACTCCAGTGTGTATTTGATTTGTTAGTAATCACGTTATACGGATCATAGAGACACGTAGGAAATCCTAGTGTTCCCCCAAACAAATTACAAAAGGCGTCAGCTCTTCTACTGCATTGCGGTTCATCTCCGTCAAATTCACGCAGACTTTCAACGATTTTGTAACAACTGTCACATAACGCCACCAAGCCACGACACTCAGCACTACTGAAAGGGCACTGTTCTGTTTCATCCCGTCCGTCCTCACACTCTGCCTTCATGTTACACGCCATGTGATGATGAAAGCTGGAATAGTGTTCCACTGAACAGTTCCATAATCTAGTTGATAGCTTCTTGGGTGCTTTATCTTCAGGGATAAAAGAGAAATAAAGTTGGAAGCATTGTGTGTTCGTTTCTTTGAAGCACTTGTCCCCTCTGACTTCCACGTTGAACTTGGTGTTATCAAAATGGTACACCATGGCACAATCAGAATGAAAATCATAAGAACACCACACTTTCTTTATGATAGTTATCTTGTTAATAGGACGATTGTAAATCAAATAACGAAACAGATAGATATCTATCCGCTGTGATATGAGTGGTTTGAAACTGATCATAAGAACATGTCTGGCTGGTACAGAGAAATCCATGCACCGAGGATCGGTCTCATTGTCGCTTTCATTTCTTTCAATTGTGAAGTACCCCGACGACTGAGATGTCATTTTCAGAACTACGCGTCGTGGAGCTTTGAACATTTTGAAAACCGTACAAAACAATATGTTCTACAAGATATCTACATAAAATACCAACCACGCTGCCAGCAAGCCTAAAAACGATATGTAGGAGGTAAACTGACATTCACATTGCTTCAAAAGTTGTAAGAAATGAAGCAGGAACCATAGTGTTAACCATGGTACTTGTGAGGAGTCAAAAATCACTCTCCAGATAATGCATCACAATGCCATATGCAATGCAAAATCAGGAACGCTGAAAGCTTAACAAATCTGCAGTGATTGTGTGTATGTCGAAAAGGGACAAAAGTGTGGTTTCAAAATCACAATGCCTAGTGTTACGTGTCAATATACAGGTTCATCAAATTTACAAGCCCCTCCTCCCAAATCGTCCTTTACTACCAAATATGTCACTTCCTCAGAGAGGTTCTGATGATCTACATGCCTCATGTTTTTGCATCCATCTCCTCTCACCCCTCCAGTCTAGTCTGTTTCCCACATAATTCAAACATTTTTTGTATCTGCAACTAAGATACATCATAACTGAATGTTTAAACTAATCTTCGAAAGGCATGGATGACGATAAGTGAAAACAGCACACACACACACACACACACACACACACACACACACACACACACACACACACACACACGAACACACACACACACACATAAACGCGCGCGCATGCACGTACGCACGCACGCACGCACACACACACACACACGCGCGCGCGCACACACACACACACACACACACACACACACACACACACACACACACACACACACACACACATTAAAATTGTACTGTTCTTGACATTATTTCTAATTTTTTCTCCCCTGTGTCCTCCTCCTTCCCCCCCTCACACCCCCCCCCCCCCCCCCTCCTGTAAAGTCTAATATCACTAAGTGTGAACAGACTATAAAATCAACAACAACAACAACAACAACAACAACAACAACAACAACAACACACACACACACACACACACACACACACACACACACACACACACACACACACACACACACACCACATTTGTAGATTCGTGGTTCTGATGACTATCATTGTACACCTACCTTTGAGGGTACTTTGTTCATTGGTTTGTAGCAGTTTTAAAAGACTCTGAATCAATTCTTCCCCCTCATTGCAAATAACAATAACATTCTATGGCATTTGTAAAACTATTAAATCACCACGTTAAAAATTAAGGGCATGGCCAACGGACTGTATGTATTTGTACTGTGAAGCTGCACTGGGAACGCTCATGTGCATACATCTGACAGTCATACACATGCCTACATGCATTTGCACTTTCCAGCCGTAATGAGACACACAGATGGAAGGGTGTTTTGACCAAAGGATTGTATGTACTCACAGGTTGCAGCGTGATTGAGGACACAGAGGGTAGAGGGTTCTTGTTTACAATATACTGGATAATGATGAAAAAATGCTTTTTGTGTCAGTTGACTATCAGATGCCATGTACAGCTATGTAAAGCTACTGTTGCACCAACATGTCAAATGACTTGGTCTTCATGCGAATGATACATTTTGCACCATTGTAGCCACTCTACCAATAGCAGCCTTCCTAAAGATTTTTCCAGTTCTAATCCTAAGGCCACAGTGTTATCATCTGATATCTTCTTCTAACAGGTGTAAATATCATCCTGCCACATGCTTGGCTGTCTTTATGTAGCACAGTATACATGCTGCGTGTATTTGTGTCACCTATGCTATCATCCATCGGCCCGGCTCTTCCAAGAAAGGTTAGGGATTTTATATGATCCAGAGCTGATCAGGAAAGGAGAACCAATATTTGAAAATGCAATATTTTCAAAAAAGGCAGAATTAAAAGGCTGGATGCTACTGATGTCAGCCTTTCCTATTGGTCAGCAATTGTATCCAGACCCAGCTGGTGATGATCTTAGTACATAAAAAATCTCTTTGCAGTCACCATGAGTGGGACGTGGCCCTTGGTTTTTTCTCTGTCAGTCACTTTTACAGGTATTGGAAACCATCCTGGAGAGTGTGATGATAATCACTGTCACCTCATTCCGTTCGGTCAGGAATAAGCACAATGTGTTGTGGTAGCACCAATCTGTAGCTGGAAGGTAACAAAACGAGCGTCCTATTATGAGTCAGTGTTGTTAACGGGTGAAACAGCTTAAAAGAAATGGGCCTCACCTGTAACAGATTTCTCACCAGAAGTGTATGAGGACACGATAAATTTTGCATGCACATTTCTGTGATCCACAGCTAAAACAAGGTCTATGACGTGCATCTAAACTTGAAAAGCATGTTCAGAGGGTTCTTGGTCCTGTCGTGACCTCCTCCTGATGGTGTGAGGGGTACCACCGTGCTAGACTGTTTAAAGGGGTCATGGCTCTCATCATCCATAATTTCCTGCAAAATGGAACAAATGGAAGCCGATCCCTTGTCGTGTGTTTGCAGTCCAACAGGGAGACCATGCAGAAGAGGAGAAATTCAGGGGTAAAGAGAGTAAGATGATGGGGCCATGTAGGGCCAGTGGAAGTGTCTGACTGTGCTAGTGTGGCTGGCATTATGATTTACTGCGCCATGGCCCAGTAAAGTGAAAGAGGTAAGCTGCATGTTGGATGGAATAACATACGGGACGGAAGTGGTCCCCCAGTATTCTGCTTAGAAATCATTGCCATACAACACGAATGAAGAATAAGAACGGGACAAAGTGGGTGGCGACCTGTCATAAAACTGGCTGACGCAGAGGTTGCTAGTGCAGATGATAATGCCGTTTGATGGCTATTTCCATCAAGTGGTAGAGGTTTGAAAGTAGTTACCACAGAAGAACAGGATGCAAAGTTTACATGCAAAGTCTAAAACTAAACAACAGAAGTTGTGGGTGTGGACACAGTGGCAGACTCCATCAGATATTTAGTGAAAATTGAACAGGGGACTGCACTCTGGACCACTGAGATGAAAATCCCAAACACTGTTCCCACACAACGTTGAAAAATGTCTGAAGCTGTCCTCATTTTGGGTCCAGTATCGTAAGAGGCACTGTCTGTAGGTACAGTTCCCATGAGCAACTGTAATATCCAGAGGATTTTAAAGTCTGAATCCCTGGCCTTGCCTGTCTAAGGGGCATGAACAAATATGGAATCAGTCTTGAACAGTCTACCTCTGTGTGTGTGTGTGTGTGTGTGTGTGTGTGTGTGTGTGTGTGTGTGTGTGTGTGTGTGTGTGTGTGTGTGAATTGTTTATTAACAAATTAAAAGTAACAGGATTGCATTACCCCAGTTCAGTCGACTCTTTTAATCACAAGCACAGATAAGGGCCCAAGAAGCTAACTCAGTAACGTCTCCTGTGCTAAACCTTTAGGCACCCAACAGGTGTCACATGGAAATCGTCACCGAGACAGCTGTCCTGAAAATTACAACTGATTTTATGGAATCCCTCGACAACAATAAGTTCTCTGTTTTGGGCCCACTCGACTTTTCAGCTTCCTTTGATGTCATTGACCATTTGATCCTTCAAAATATACAATACTCTTTTGGTATTTCTGGCTCAGCTCTGTCTTTACTTTCTGCCTAACTGACTAATTGTTCCTGGAATATCTGTGTACATTAACACTGTTTTCGACCAGCTTATCTGTCTCATGGTGTATCCCAGGGTTCTGTTCTGGGATCCATTCTGCTTGTGCTGTATACTATTCCTGTCTTTGAAATCATCAGCTGTCACTCCATGCTGCATGTTTCGCTGATGGTACTCAGCTTAACCACTTTGTGATTGTCTCAGAAGCTGATATGCTGATACCTTGGACGCATGTGTGCATGTCTAACCTTAAAACATGGATTGCTCAAACAAACTACAATTAAATAAAACAAAACTGAAAAATGTTTGCCTTTTCCTGCATACCGAGTGAGGCAGTCCGTTTTCACATTGTTTCTGAGCATTTTAACTCAGAGTTTAAACTCTCTCTCTCTCTCTCTCTCTCTCTCTCTCTCTCTCTCTCTCTCTCTCTCTCTCTCTCTCTCTCTCTCTTAGTAAGTGAAAGAAATATCTGAAGAGAGGGGATAAAGGAGGGAACGTATAGAGAGTTCTGTTTTTGCAGAACTGGGTAATGACAGGCCTACACCTGGATAGAAAAGTTTGACCTACTCAGACTTTTTTCTTTTTTGGTTAGTTTGTTTTCCTTTCAATTGATACCTTGGGCAAGATTTATGGCATTCAAATTGTGCGGCAGAAAGAAAAAGTTAATTTAGCATCTGAGGTAATTTGTTGTACGTAACATACATGACGTCTTACTTTATTTGATAATGATATCATGATTAGTACCCATTTTCTGTATTTTTGCAACAATGTAAGATTTACAATGCATTGTCACAGTGTTTGTAAACATCTCTTATTGCTTTGATACTGTCTCACAGTTCTGGTGGAGGAGGGGGGGGGGGGGAGGTAAAAAGTTGTAGTATGCCTGTTTGATCATTCATTGTCTTACTAATAATGTTTATGTAACATTTTCTTTCCTTTTACTTATTCACCTCTTTTTCATTGTTATTGTTATCATTGTTCTGACTAATACCAAATAAAGAGCAGGGCAGGACATGAAGGGCAAGAAGTGCCACAAAATTTGAGACTTTTTAAAATTTGATTGCTGAAAAAGAGGATGATGAAGATGATGCTACGGGATTTTCATTTCGATCTGAGACTGCATGACAGGGCTTTACTCTACGCTTACTTTCATAATAAATCCTGGTGTCAACTAGGCCCGCGAGATACAGACACTTGCAGTATTGGTCGGGAAATTTGAGCAACACTCTCAGAGACGCATCCAGTAAGTGGATGAAACTCGACTGTGCGGTCCCAGTCGTCCCAACTGAGCCCTAGCAAACTCAACTCTGAGTAGTAGCCGGTTGGGACAGAAAAATCTCACATGACTCTGATGGGAGTCGAACCCACGACCCCCCAGTCAGGAGTCCACGACGCTAACACTTCGCCACGGCGGCTGGTATTATTATGATATTATTACTGACCAATAATAACTATGTCATTTTCTGAAGATAATCACATGCACACAGACACCTGCATGTAAACACACGCACGCGCGCACGCACACATACACGCACGCTTGCGCGCGCGTGTTCACATACACAAGCATTTACATGCTCACACACACACACACACACACACACACACACACACACACACACACACACACACACACACACACACACATACATGCATGTCTGTTTTCGCACAAAACACGGGCATACATACATACACACATATATGTCCGCACATGCGTGAGCATACTCTTACAAGCTCTCGGATCACACCCGCATACTCTTGCAAATGCGCATACACACACACACACACACACACACACACACACACACATATATATATATATATATATATATATATATATATATATATATATATATATATATATATATATATACTGACTCATAGGCCAGTGTCCACCTATGCACGGACACACATGCATACACACGTGTACAAAATGCAAACACACACACAATTATGATAGTGGCACAGACAACGTTAGGAAGGTACCCAAAGTTTTACCAACGCCTTTCATCTTAGTAATTTTTTTCGTTTGTCTCTCAGCTATAAATCCCGCGCAGTGTGGTCTCCAAACCTGGCAGACGTGGTGTAGTGTATATGGACTTGTCCACATGCAGGGACACTGAAAGTGATGAGAATTTAAAAGGAAATGTCAAGTTTATAACATTAAAAATATTGCTGAAGATTTTATCATTAGATGATGAACAGAACCAGTATTAATATCGTCATGTAGCAGAAGACCGGAAAGGTCCTACAACTGTTAATCAGCCTGCTAGACGTGATCTTATTAGAACTTGTAATTTCTGTACCCATCGTCAACACGGCGCAGGCCTCCAAGGGTGGTACTGAACTGCTCAAAAGGCAGGTGGAGACAGTGCTTCTCTGGGTCCTACCCAGCACCTTCGGGTGTTTCTTTTTCTTCTTTTCTGTAATTCCTAACAAAATCCCAACATTACCGTTTACCATGCGGGCGCGCGCGCGCGCGCGCGCGCACACACACACACACACACACACACACACACACACACACACACACAAGCACACAAGCACACACGCACGCATGCACGCATGCGAGCGCGCGCGCGCGCACACACACACACACACACACACACACACACACACACACACACACACACACACACGAAATCAGACATGACAAACCCATGTCCTTCAAAAAATCATGTAGTGGAACAAATTCGCACTACCTGATTAATCACCGTGCTTCAGCTAACTATCAGATACTTGTTTTACTATCTTTGAATGTACACAAACTCGACATTATTACTATCCTCCTGTGCACGAGAATGCACATCATTCAGAACAGATTAAGACTGCCATAAATATTCATGAAAAAATAGAGGACAGCTTTTGCGCTTCTCCAGTAACAAGTAACATGCCTGATGTATATTCTGTGCGGCGAGTCTAAAGTCAGTGATCATTTAATTTAAACATCGTGTCTGTGTACTTGCCTAAAGGGCCCAGCGAGAAGAATACAGATCGGATAAACACATTCAAGATTCAAAATAGAAATGGTTAATATGTGGCGATTTTAATGCTCATTCTCCATTTTGGGAAAAGGACTGTATAACAATTATTAGTAACTGATTCATTGAAAATATAGTCGATTCTTGCCTTTATCTATTAAATGACGGAGGTGTAACGAGAATTCCTGATACACGAAAGCACAGGGCCATCGCAATTGATGTTTTTTTTGTGTTTTTTTTCACCAGTTCTTGTTCCTAAATGTACCTGGGAAACGCACACTGATACTCTAGGTGGTGATCATCTACCAATTATTGTTAGTCTCAATGAGTAATCAGCGCAGCATGGTCAAAAGAAAGATGTTATCCCAAATTCAACATGGAAAAATATATATAAAAATATTAAAAGCACAAAATACAGACGATATAAAATATGAGAAAATTCATACTTTTCATTCAAGATTCGCAGAAGCTGTTTTCCAGGCTGCTTATTTCTCTATTCCTAGATATCCATCGGTAAAGTCGGATAAACACTCAGGAGATAGTTGGTGGAATTCACACTGTGAAAAAGGTTGTAGACGATAAACTTGAAACAATATCGAATCTATTTGAAAGATGGAAGACCAGAAAATCATCTGTCAATGAACAAAGCAAACTATTTCTGTAACAGAACAATAGCTCAGGCCAAGCGACAGTTCTTGTCCACATTCTGTACAAATGAAGTTTACAGGCACAAAGACCTTCAAAGAGTGTGGTCAGTAGCAGAAAGAAACTCGTGGAGAGCGTGGCAGCAAATAGTCCTTAGAAGAGAAGCCCCTTTCAAGTAAAATGTTTCTGCCCTTATCTCCTGACACTCTAAGGGGGGGGGGGGGGGGGGGGGGGGGGTTGGGCCACACCCGGCTCATGACTCCGGATGTCCCCTCTGCTGCCCCCTTTTTTTCCCTACTTGGGACGAGTCATGGCTGGGGTTCGAACCCATGACCCTCTGGACATGTTCATTTTCCACTTAATGACTCAAACCACTGAGCCACTGGGACACCTGATATTTGTAGGAAAGTTAAGCAAATCAATTAAACCAAACAGAGCACACATGAACAGAGCAAAATAACGTAAGTTTTACACAAAGAACACAGGTTCCTCTGACGCACATTCAGTAAAATCCAATATTGAACTGATGACCAAAATATCAAGTAACAGCCATTCCTCTGGTGGACAGTAAGATTGCTAAAACTTGTTCCAAGTGAATTCTATCATTCAGGATAGAAGAAGTCTTTCTTGTTACTCCCATCCCCAACCCATCACCCATTGCAAGATTATTCGAATTCGCCCGCCAACAGAGCTCTCTTTCCTTTATCTTGTCAGCCTGTCACAGATGCTTTAAATGAATAATGTTGTAAAACATAAACTGAGAGTTTGCCGAGTATTTAATGCTTACAGCCTACCATGACGTTTGACTTTACTTTTACGGGTTATTTTGAGTTTCTCAACACTTTTATTGTTCCCACATCTTTTTTAGATTTAAGGTCAAACCAACACAAAGGAAATCTGAATGGTGTTTGCATTGGATCAAATATATGATGTTGGGGACAGAGGACTTATAATTTTCTTCCACGTTCTAACATCTCTTACTGCCAGCAACTATTATTTTCTTGGAGAATGTTTTTTTTTAAAGATTATATGTAAATGCACATATATGAAAAAGGTGGGGCGGAGTGGGGGAGCTGGAGAGAAAAGGAAAAACAAAAGAAAGAGAAAGAGAAAGCAAAAAAGAGCTTGAGAGAAAGGAGGGGTTGAGGTAGTAGCAATTGTTTTTTTTTTTTTCGAATCAAGGATGACCAAAAATTGTTGTTCAAAATGAGTATACTAAAAGCCTACATTTTTTGTAATCATCTACAGATCATATCTAGGTGAGAGTTTAATTTGAAATTAAATCAAGATGGGATTCCATCCACTTTTGAAGTTTGGATTCTTGGGATTTTCTCCGCTTTTCTGCCAAAGTGTTGAACGTGTAAAGAAAGGGATTAATGGCAGAGTTTAGAGTAATATGAGACTGCAAAGCTACATTAACTTCACCCGGTATGGGGACATCAGACAATGCTAACATCCCACACAGCCCTATGGGAAACCAGCACATGAAATCTGTCAACGCAATGGTGATCAGTCTCTGAGCTATGGTCATTTCTTGTGCCGATTTGCTAGAATTGGTCTTCAAAGTGTTGCTCTGTATGGACCAGTAGATGAATGCCTGGCCCACAGAGATAAGCAGAAACAGAACGAAGTTAAGAACAATCAGCATACCAAAGAATAATGTTTTCCTTTGAACTCTTGCCTCGTAACTGGCAATGGAACACAGATGCCTGTTTGGGAATAAAACTGCCAGTGGGATGTTACTGGAAGTAAAGGCAACGAGGCAAGAAACCAGCCAGCAAGCCAGATCATCAGACAAACTATTCCTGCTGATGTCCTCTCAAACCGCACTGCACTGAATGGGAAGCATAGAACAATAAAACGGTCTAAAGTGATCAAACAAATCATCAGAGCTGACACCTCACTGGAAAGCAGAGACAGAAAACCCGCCACTTTACAGGCCACGCTGTTTTTTTCCACGTGTCATCATGGTGGAGGTATCTGCCACGGTAATGGTCATCAGCTACACCAATAACAGCCATGTAAACACCCATAAAGAAATCCGCCATGGTCAGGTTGGTAACAAACACACTGAATCCACTTGAAGAGGTCATGCTTCTCCTTAACAAACGTGCACAGAAACAAAAGACATTGCCAGACACGGACAGACAGGTGACGAGCCACAGAAACCCTCGGTATGTCCATGACTGTAGTAAATCTTCACATGAGGAAATTTCGTCTCTGGGGGCATGACAAGACGAAAAGTCAAAGTTAGGAGGAAGAATTTCATTACAGCATAGTTTATAGGTTTGTGAGGAAAATGGTATGTAGCTGAAAAAGACCTGTAAAAATGTCAGGAGGGAACGTTTTGACAGGACTTCCGTGGATGTACAACTCAGTCAACTGCGGTGTGTGCTGAAAGCCACCGGAACCTATGGTATGAATGTCAGTAAATGTCAAATTCATTCTCTGCAAAGGCAGAAAACTGTGCCAAAACTTTGGAATCAAACTCTGTCAGAGCCGTGTGTGACAGGTCTATCATCGACAAAACTGGTTTTTGGGATGTCAGAAGAAAAATCAGTGGAGAGCGTCGTGACTGGATTGTTAGACATGGACAACGATTGCAAATTTTCAAAACCAATAAAAGAACTGATATTGATATGTCGTAGGTTGTTGTCACTGAGGTCAAGGAACCTCAAGTTTAACAATCGTATACCAGGTACGAGGGTCAGAGAGCAACTGGCAAGAATAAAACGAACAAGATAAACATTGCTACTGACATCAGACAGTGTCATTCCAGAGCCTGTAGCATCCAGAGAGCGAATCTGAGGGAAGGGCGCTGCATTGAAAGGCTGAAAACAACGCAGAGAATGAACCCGACAGAGACAACCTGCAGGACAAACAACATTACACCACAGTTCATCATCGTACATTGGACAGTGAGGCCAGCCATCACACACATGATCGCTATGAACACAAATTCTTGACAACCTGCATCGAAGAAGTCCCGGACATTTTGTTTCCTCACATCCTTCTTCGTCTTCATGATCTACACAGTCATTCATCCCATTGCATCGTGTGTAAATGGGCAGACAGTCATGGAAGTGACTGGGACAACGGTAATGACTATCGGGACACGACTCACTGAGATTCATTTTGGTGCTGATAAATCGAAAGAATCCATTGAAATTGACAAGCGTGGGGTGAAGGAGCACGTAGTAAACTGAAATATTTGTTCACAAACAAATCACAGTTCCTTTCATCTGAATCATCCTGACAGTGCGACGTTTGATCACACACGTTGTTATATGACACACACTGACCAGTTTGTACATGTGAACAGTGTGCTGACACAAAGACGATGCCGCCGACAGAAGGATTCATCACTGGAATCCGGACAGTCAGATGTGAAATCACACACCAAGGTATAGGACACAGTGATCTTATCTTCATCTCTGCATCTGAATACAGGAGTGAAAATGGCATCAAACTGTGGATGGTCCAACATGTTCATGTACATAGTCTGATCCAGTGAAAGACACACAGATGTATATTGTTGACTGCACGCTTCATCATCGCTGGAACCACAAAACAATCGTTTTTCTCCATCACATCACCATCGCGGCAAACTATAACAGAATATTGTATTTTTGATTGCGATAAATCTGTGTTGCCTATTGTAATTCCCTTTGGATGAATCGCTTCTGCTTTCGTTTTATTTGTTCTGATTTTACAAATTGCTCCTGAGTCACGTCGTCCAAAAGTATAATCCCACCTTGTATTCCAGATTAACATTCGTTTAAGAGACAGGAACGCAAAACGTGTGTAACCTACATTAGTGGATTCACCTTCAAACAAATGATGAAAGACAGTCCTGTCTTCACTGCATATACTATGTCTATACATGTTTGACAATTTCAGATCATTAGTATGCAAACCAGCCAAAAAAACACTTGGTTCACTCCAGTGTGTATTTGATTTGTTAGTAATCACGTTATACGGATCATAGAGACACGTAGGAAATCCTAGTGTCCCCCCAAACAAATTACAAAAGGCGTCAGCTCTTCTACTGCATTGCGGTTCATCTCCGTCAAATTCACGCAGACTTTCAACGATTTTGTAACAACTGTCACATAACGCCACCAAGCCACGACACTCAGCACTACTGAAAGGGCACTGTTCTGTTTCATCATCCCCGTCCTCACACTCTGCCTTCATGTTACACGCCATGTGATGATGAAAGCTGGAATAGTGTTCCACTGAACAGTTCCATAATCTAGTTGATAGCTTCTTGGGTGCTTTATCTTCAGGGATAAAAGAGAAATAAAGTTGGAAGCATTGTGTGTTCGTTTCTTTGAAGCACTTGTCCCCTCTGACTTCCACGTTGAACTTGGTGTTTATCAAAATGGTACACATGGGCACAATCAGAATGAAATCATAAGAACCACCACACTTTCTTTATGATAGTTATCTTGTTAATAGGACGATTGTAAATCAAATAACGAAACAGATAGATATCTATCCGCTGTGATATGAGTGGTTTGAAACTGATCATAAGAACATGTCTGGCTGGTACAGAGAAATCCATGCACCGAGGATCGGTCTCATTGTCGCTTTCATTTCTTTCAATTGTGAAGTACCCCGACGACTGAGATGTCATTTTCAGAACTACGCGTCGTGGAGCTTTGAACATTTTGAAACCGTACAAAACAATATGTTCTACAAGATATCTACATAAAATACCAACCACGCTGCCAGCAAGCCTAAAAACGATATGTAGGAGGTAAACTGACATTCACATTGCTTCAAAGTTGTAAGAAATGAAGCAGGAACCATAGTGTTAACCATGGTACTTGTGAGGAGTCAAAAATCACTCTCCAGATAATGCATCACAATGCCATATGCAATGCAAAATCAGGAACGCTGAAAGCTTAACAAATCTGCAGTGATTGTGTGTATGTCGAAAAGGGACAAAAGTGTGGTTTCAAATCACAATGCCTAGTGTTACGTGTCAATATACAGGTTCATCAAATTTACAAGCCCTCCCTCCCAAATCGTCCTTTACTACCAAATATGTCACTTCCTCAGAGAGGTTCTGATGATCTACATGCCTCATGTTTTTGCATCCATCTCCTCTCACCCCTCCAGTCTAGTCTGTTTCCCACATAATTCAAACATTTTTTGTATCTGCAACTAAGATACATCATAACTGAATGTTTAAACTAATCTTCGAAAGGCATGGATGACGATAAGTGAAAACAGCACACACACACACACACACACACACACACACACACACACACACACACACACACACACGAACACACACACACACATAAACGCGCGCGCATGCACGTACGCACGCACGCACGCACACACACACACACACGCGCGCGCGCACACACACACACACACACACACACACACACACACACACACACACACACACACACACACACATTAAAATTGTACTGTTCTTGACATTATTTCTAATTTTTTCTCCCCTGTGTCCTCCTCCTTCCCCCCCTCACCCAACCCCCCCCCCCCCCCTCTCCTGTAAAGTCTAATATCACTAAGTGTGAACAGACTATAAATCAACAACAACAACAACACAACAACAACAACAACGACAACAACAACACACACACACACACACACACACACACACACACACACACACACACACACACACACACACACACATTTGTAGATTCGTGGTTCTGATGACTATCATTGTACACCCTACCTTTGAGGGTACTTTTGTTCATTGGTTTGTAGCAGTTTTAAAAGACTCTGAATCAATTCTTCCCCCTCATTGCAAATAACAATAACATTCTATGGCATTTGTAAAACTATTAAATCACCACGTTAAAAATTAAGGGCATGGCCAACGGACTGTATGTATTTGTACTGTGAAGCTGCACTGGGAACGCTCATGTGCATACATCTGACAGTCATACACATGCCTACATGCATTTGCACTTTCCAGCCGTAATGAGACACACAGATGGAAGGGTGTTTTGACCAAAGGATTGTATGTACTCACAGGTTGCAGCGTGATTGAGGACACAGAGGGTAGAGGGTTCTTGTTTACAATATACTGGATAATGATGAAAAAATGCTTTTTGTGTCAGTCAGTTGACTATCAGATGCCATGTACAGCTATGTAAAGCTACTGTTGCACCAACATGTCAAATGACTTGGTCTTCATGCGAATGATACATTTTGCACCATTGTAGCCACTCTACCAATAGCAGCCTTCCTAAAGATTTTTCCAGTTCTAATCCTAAGGCCACAGTGTTATCATCTGATATCTTCTTCTAACAGGTGTAAATATCATCCTGCCACATGCTTGGCTGTCTTTATGTAGCACAGTATACATGCTGCGTGTATTTGTGTCACCTATGCTATCATCCATCGGCCCCGGCTCTTCCAAGAAAGGTTAGGGATTTTATATGATCCAGAGCTGATCAGGAAAGGAGAACCAATATTTGAAAATGCAATATTTTCAAAAAAGGCAGAATTAAAAGGCTGGATGCTACTGATGTCAGTCCTTTCCTATTGGTCAGCAATTGTATCCAGACCCAGCTGGTGATGATCTTAGTACATAAAAAATCTCTTTGCAGTCACCATGAGTGGGACGTGGCCCTTGGTTTTTTCTCTGTCAGTCACTTTTACAGGTATTGGAAACCATCCTGGAGAGTGTGATGAATAATCACTGTCACCTCATTCCGTTCGGTCAGGAATAAGCACAATGTGTTGTGGTAGCACCAATCTGTAGCTGAAGGTAACAAAACGAGCGTCCTATTATGAGTCAGTGTTGTTAACGGGTTGAAACAGCTTAAAAGAATGGGCCTCACCTGTAACAGATTTCTCACCAGAAGTGTATGAGGACACGATAAATTTTGCATGCACATTTCTGTGATCCACAGCTAAAACAAGGTCTATGACGTGCATCTAAACTTGAAAAGCATGTTCAGAGGGTTCTTGGTCCTGTCGTGACCTCCTGATGGTGTGAGGGTACCACCGTGCTAGACTGTTTTAAGGGGTCATGGCTCTCATCATCCATAATTTCCTGCAAAATGGAACAAATGGAAGCCGATCCCTTGTCGTGTGTTTGCAGTCCAACAGGGAGACCATGCAGAAGAGAGAGAAATTCAGGGGTAAAGAGAGTAAGATGATGGGGCCATGTAGGGCCAGTGGAAGTGTCTGACTGTGCTAGTGTGGC
This sequence comes from Conus betulinus, assembly GCA_016801955.1. NCBI lineage: Eukaryota > Metazoa > Mollusca > Gastropoda > Neogastropoda > Conidae > Conus > Conus betulinus. The sequence goes on from JADBJO010015462.1 coordinate 24,100, forward strand.
TGGCATTATGATTTACTGCGCCATGGCCCAGTAAAGTGAAAGAGGTAAGCTGCATGTTGGATGGAATAACATACGGGACGGAAGTGGTCCCCCAGTATTCTGCTTAGAAATCATTGCCATACAACACGAATGAAGAATAAGAACGGGACAAAGTGGGTGGCGACCTGTCATAAAACTGGCTGACGCAGAGGTTGCTAGTGCAGATGATAATGCCGTTTGATGGCTATTTCCATCAAGTGGTAGAGGTTTGAAAGTAGTTACCACAGAAGAACAGGATGCAAAGTTTACATGCAAAGTCTAAAACTAAACAACAGAAGTTGTGGGTGTGGACACAGTGGCAGACTCCATCAGATATTTAGTGAAAATTGAACAGGGGACTGCACTCTGGACCACTGAGATGAAAATCCCAAACACTGTTCCCACACAACGTTGAAAAATGTCTGAAGCTGTCCTCATTTTGGGTCCAGTATCGTAAGAGGCACTGTCTGTAGGTACAGTTCCCATGAGCAACTGTAATATCCAGAGGATTAAAGTCTGAATCCCTGGCCTTGCCTGTCTAAGGGGCATGAACAATATGGAATCAGTCTTGAACAGTCTACCTCTGTGTGTGTGTGTGTGTGGTGTGTGTGTGTGTGTGTGTGTGTGTGTGTGTGTGTGTGTGTGTGTGTGTGTGTGAATTGTTTATTAACAAAATTAAAAGTAACAGGATTGCATTACCCCAGTTCAGTCGACTCTTTTAATCACAAGCACAGATAAGGGCCCAAGAAGCTAACTCAGTAACGTCTCCTGTGCTAAACCTTTAGGCACCCAACAGGTGTCACATGGAAATCGTCACCGAGACAGCTGTCCTGAAAATTACAACTGATTTTATGGAATCCCTCGACAACAATAAGTTCTCTGTTTTGGGCCCACTCGACTTTTCAGCTTCCTTTGATGTCATTGACCATTTGATCCTTCAAAACAATACAATACTCTTTTGGTATTTCTGGCTCAGCTCTGTCTTTACTTTCTGCCTAACTGACTAATTGTTCCTGGAATATCTGTGTACATTAACACTGTTTTCGACCAGCTTATCTGTCTCATGGTGTATCCCAGGGTTCTGTTCTGGGATCCATTCTGCTTGTGCTGTATACTATTCCTGTCTTTGAAATCATCAGCTGTCACTCCATGCTGCATGTTTCGCTGATGGTACTCAGCTTAACCACTTTGTGATTGTCTCAGAAGCTGATATGCTGATACCTTGGACGCATGTGTGCATGTCTAACCTTAAAACATGGATTGCCCTCAAAACAAACTAACTACAATTAAATAAAACAAAACTGAACTGATGTTTGCCTTTTCCTGCATACCGAGTGAGGGCAGTCCGTTTGTTTTTCACATTGTTTCTGAGCATTTAAAAACCCAGAGTTTAACTCTCTTTCTCTCTCTCTTTCTCTCTTCTCCTCTCTCTCTCGCTCTCTTCTCCTCTCGCTCGCTTCTCTCCCTTCCCCTCTTGCCCTCTCACTCCTCCGTCCTCATCTAGCTCGATCTCTCCCTCAACTTCCTCTCTCTCTCTCTCTCTCTCTCTCTCTCTCTCCTCGATGCGCAACTCCTCTCTTGCAAGGTGGTTGCCAGACAATCCCGGGTTGTCCCTGGAGGTTGTACGACTGCCACTTCCTCTTCTCTCTCTCACTCCTCCTCAACCATCTTACGTCTCCGTCTCTCTCATCTCTCTCCACTCTCCTTTATTACGTACCAAGAAATATCTGAAGAAGGGGATAATGAGGATGGAACGTAAATAGAGTTCGTGTTTTTTGCAGAACTGATTAATGACAGGCCTACACCTGGATGAAAAAGTTTGAACTACTCAGACTTTTTTTTTTTTCTTTTTTTGGTTAGTTTGTTTTCCTTTCAATTGATACTTTGGGCAAGATTTATGGCATTCAAATTGTGCGGGGGCAGAAGAAAAAGTTAATTTAGCATCTGAGGTAAATTTGTGTTGTACGTAACATACATGACGTCTTTTACTTTATTTGATAATGATATCATGATTAGTAACCCATTTTCTGTATTTTTGCAACATGTCAGCATTTACAATGCATTTGTCACAGTGTTTGTAAACATCTCTCTATTGCTTTGATACTGTCTCCACAGTTCTGGTGGATGGAGGGGTGGGGGTGGGGGCGGGGGGGGGGGGGAGGTTAAAAAGTTTGTAGTATGCCTGTTTGAAAATCATTCATTGTCTTACTATAATGTTTATGTAACATTTTTCTTCTTTTTTACTTATTCACCTCATTTTTTTTTCATTGTTATTGTTATCATTGTTCCTGACTAATACCAAATCTGAGCAGGGCATCGACCAATGAAAGGGCAAGAATTTGCCACAAAGGGCAAGGAGAATTTGAGACTTTTTAAAAATTTGATCTTGCTGAAAAGAGGAGGATATGAAGATAGTGCTACGGATTTTTCATTTCGATCTGAGACTGAGAATGACAGGCTTTACTCTACGCTTAGACGTTTTCTAATAAATCCTGGTGTCAACTAGGCCCGCGAGATACAGACACTGCAGTGTTTGGTCGGGAAATTTGAGCAACACTCTCAGAGACGCATCCAGTAAGAGGATGAAACTCGACTGTGCGGTCCCAGTCGTCCCAACTGAGCCCTAGTAGCAAACTCAAACTCTGAGTAGTATCCCGGTTGGGACAGAAAAATTCTCACAGGACTTCTGATGGGAGTCGAACCCACGACCCCCCAGTCAGGAGGTCCACGACGCTAACCACTTCGCCCACGGCGGCTGTTATTATTATGATATTATTACTGACCAATAAAACTATGTGTCATTTTCTGAAGATAATCACATGACACATGCACAACAACAGACACCCTGCACTGTAAACACACGCACCGCGCGCACGCATCACATATATTAACGCTAAATACGGCTTGCGCGCGCGTGTTCACATACACAAGCTTCGAGCGCATGCTCACACATGCACACACACACACACACACACACAGCCACATCACACACCCACACGGTTTACACACACCCAACACAACACACACTACATGCATGTCTGTTTTCCGCACCAAAACACGGGGCATACATACAGCGCGCTTTCATACGTTAAAACACACATATGTCCCGCACAATGCTCGTGAGCATACTCCTTACACGCACCACAACGCTTTGCGGATCACACCCTGCATACTCTTGCAAATGCGCAATACACACACACACACCACACACACACACACATATATATATAATATATAGATATATATATATATATATATATATATATTATATATACTGACACATACTCATAGGCCAGTGCCCACCTATGCACGGACACAGCATGCATACACACTGTGTACAAAATGCAAACACAACACACAATATGATTAGTGGCACAGACCAACGTTATAGGAAGGTACCCAAAGTTTTACCAACGCCTTTCATCTAGTAATTTTTTTTTCGTTTTTGTCTCTCAGGCTATAATCCCGCGCAGTGTGGTCTCCAAACCTGGCAGACGTGTGTGTAGTGTATATGGACTTGTCCACATGCAGGGACACTGAAAGTGATGAGAAATTTAAAAGGAAATGTCAAGTTTATAACATTAAAAAATATTGCTGAAGATTTTATCATTAGATGATGAAACAGAACCAGTATTAATATCGTCATGTAGCAGAAGACCGAAAAGGTCCTACAACTGTTAATCCGCCTGCTAGACGTGATGATCTATTAGAAAACTTTGTAATTTCTGTACCCATCGTCCAACACGGCGCAGGCCTCCAAGGGTGGTAACTGAACTGCTCAAAAAGGCAGTTGTGGAGACAGTGCTTCTCTGGGTCCCTACCCAGCACCTTCGGGTGTTTCTTTTTCTTCTTTTCTGTATTCCTAACAAAATCCCAACATTACCGTTTACCATGGCGGGCTCGCGCGCGCGGGTCGGGCGCGCACGCAGCCGCAACACACAAACACACACACACACACACACACACAACACACACACCACACAAGCACACAAGCACACACGCACGCATGCACGCATGCGAGCGCGCCGCGCGCACCACTTACACACACACACACACACACACCCACACACACACACACAACCACACACACTAAAAAAGACATGACATTGAAAAACCCATTGTCCTTCAAAAAAAATCATGTAGTGGAACCAATTTCGCACTACCTGATTAATCACCGTGGCTTCAGCTTACTGCTTCAGATACTTGTTTTTACTATCTTTGAATGTACACACAAACTCGACATTTATTACTATCCTGCATACTCCTGTGCACGAGAATGCACAATCATTCAGAACAGATTTTAAGACCTGCCATAAATATTCATGAAAAAAAATAGAGGACAGCTTTTGCGCTTCTCCAGTAACAAGTAACATGCCTGATGTATATTCTTGTGCGGCGAGTCTAAAGTCAGAGTGATCATTTAACTTTAAACATCGTGTCTGTGTACTTTGCCTAAAGGGCCCAGCGAGAAGAATACAGATCGGATAAACACATTCAAGATTCAAACTAGAAATGGTTAATATGTGGCCGATTTTAATGCTCATTCTCCATTTTGGAAAAAGGACTGTATAAACAATTATTAGTAACTGATTCATTGAAAAATATAGTCCGATTCTTGCCTTTATCTATTAAATGACGTGAGGTGTAACGAGAATTCCTGATTACACCGAAAGCACAAGAGGCCATCGCAAACGAACATGATGTTTTTTTTGTGTTTTTTTTTTCACCAGTTTTTTTTTCTTGTTCCTAAATGTACCTGGGAAACGCACACTGATACTCTAGGTGGTGTCTCATCTACCAAATTATTGTTAGTCTCAATGAGTAATCAGCGCAGCATGGTCCCAAAAGAAAGATGTTATCCCAAAATTCAACATGGAAAAATATATAAAAATATTTAAAGCACAAAATACAGACGATATAAAAATATGAGAAAATTCATACTTTTCATTTCAAGATTCGCAGAAGCTGTTTTCCAGGCCTGCTTATTTCTCTATTCTAGATACTCCCCATCGGAGCTTTGAACATTTTGAAACCGTACAAAACAATATGTTCTACAAGATATCTACATAAAATACCAACCACGCTGCCAGCAAGCCTAAAAACGATATGTAGGAGGTAAACTGACATTCACATTGCTTCAAAGTTGTAAGAAATGAAGCAGGAACCATAGTGTTAACCATGGTACTTGTGAGGAGTCAAAAATCACTCTCCAGATAATGCATCACAATGCCATATGCAATGCAAAATCAGGAACGCTGAAAGCTTAACAAATCTGCAGTGATTGTGTGTATGTCGAAAAGGGACAAAAGTGTGGTTTCAAATCACAATGCCTAGTGTTACGTATCAATATACAGGTTCATCAAATTTACAAGCCCTCCCTCCCAAATCGTCCTTTACTACCAAATATGTCACTTCCTCAGAGAGGTTCTGATGATCTACATGCCTCATGTTTTTGCATCCATCTCCTCTCACCCCTCCAGTCTAGTCTGTTTCCCACATAATTCAAACATTTTTTGTATCTGCAACTAAGATACATCATAACTGAATGTTTAGAAAACAAATATTCAGATTATTTACAAATTTTTACGGATGGTTCCGTTTCTCAGTTAAGTGCAGGTTCAGGTTTTGTTATTCCGGCTTTAAAAGTTCAAAAAGCATACAGCCTTGGAAAAGGATTTTCTATTTTTATGGCAGAATTGTATGCTATTCTGATGGCGTTACTCTTTATTTGTGATAGTAATAATTCTTTCTGTAATATTTTATTTGTGTGTTGATTCTAAGGCAGTGTTAGATAGTTTGAAAGTTTGGGATGTTGTTAAAACAAGGAAAGATGTAATCTTTGAAATAAAGCATCTAATAATTACATTATTTCCACAGGAATAAATATAGTCTTCTGCTGGGTCCCTTCACACTGTGGTATTTATTGGAATGAAATAGCAGATAAACTAGCCAGACGCGGGGTAATGGGCAATGCTGCAAAAAATAATTTGAAGTTAGATACATATGAAATACATTCATTATTGGAAAGCTGTTTCCCAATTGAGAAGTCTCAAGATAAATGTGTAGGGAAACATATCCTAGACATATTTCTAGTTTACTATACAAGATACGTTTGAACTCTTGGAAGACCAATTTTCCCAAAATATAGCGTGTGCATGTTCTAAGCCATTATCTGGTGAACATATATACTTTTCCATTGCCCCATTTTGAATCTTTATTCAAAAGCAAACATTGAAATCTCGAAATCTAAACCGGTTCACGCTATTTCTTTCAGTTCAGAAATTGTTGATTTTGCAAAAAATTATCTCTCAATCTCAAATTAGCATATTTTTATGATCATGATAGTGCAGTTTATATTTAAATTTGTACTGTTCTTGACATTATTTCTCACCTTTTCCTCCCCTGTGTCCTCCTCCTTCCCCCCCCCCCACCCCCCCCCCCCCCCCCCCCCTCCTGTAAAGTCTAATATCACTAAGTGTGAACAGACTATAAATCAACAACAACAACAACAACAACAACAACAACAACAACAACAACACACACACACACACACACACACACACACACACACACACACACACACACACACACACACACACACATTTGTAGATTCGTGGTTCTGATGACTATCATTGTACACCCTACCTTTGAGGGTACTTTTTGTCATTGGTTTGTAGCAGTTTTAAAAGACTCTGAATCAATTCTTCCCCCTCATTGCAAATAACAATAACATTCTATGGCATTTGTAAAACTATTAAATCACCACATTAAAAATTAAGGGCATGGCCAACGGACTGTATGTATTTGTACTGTGAAGCTGCACTGGGAACGCTCATGTGCATACATCTGACAGTCATACACATGCCTACATGCATTTTGCACTTTCCAGCCATAATGAGACACACAGGTGGAAGGGTGTTTTGGCCAAAGGATTGTATGTACTCACAGTTTGCAGCGTGATTGAGGACACAGAGGGTAGAGGGTTCTTGTTTACAATATACTGGATAATGATGAAAAAAATGCTTTTGTGTCAGTTGACTATCAGATGCCATGTACAGCTATGTAAAGCTACTGTTGCACCAACATGTCAAATGACTTGGTCTTCATGCGAATGATACATTTTGCACCATTGTAGCCACTCTACCAATAGCAGCCTTCCTAAAGATTTTTCCAGTTCTAATCCTAAGGCCACAGTGTTATCATCTGATATCTTCTTGTTGTTCTTAACAGGTGTAAATATCATCCCTGCCACATGCTTGGCTGTCTTTATGTAGCACAGTATACATGCTGCGTGTATTTGTGTCACCTATGCTATCATCCATCGGCCCGGCTCTTCCAAGAAAGGTTAGGGATTTTATATGATCCAGAGCTGATCAGGAAAGGAGAACCAATATTTGAAAATGCAGTATTTCAAAAAAGGCAGAATTAAAAGGCTGGATGCTGCTGATGTCAGCCCTTTCCTATTGGTCAGCAATTGTATCCAGACCCAGCTGGTGATGATCTTAGTACATAAAAAATCTCTTTGCAGTCACCATGAGTGGGACGTGGCCCTTGGTTTTTTCTCTGTCAGTCACTTTTACAGGTATTGGAAACCATCCTGGAGAGTGTGATGAATAATCACTGTCACCTCATTCCGTTCGGTCAGGAATAAGCACAATGTGTTGTGGTAGCACCAATCTGTAGCTGGAAGGTAACAAAACGAGCGTCCTATTATGAGTCAGTGTTGTTAACGGGTGAACAGCTTAAAAGAAATGGGCCTCACCTGTAACAGATTTCTCACCAGAAGTGTATGAGGACACGATAAATTTTGCACGCACATTTCTGTGATCCACAGCTAAAACAAGGTCTATGACGTGCATCTAAACTTGAAAAGCATGTTCAGAGGGTTCCTGGTCCTGTCGTGACCTCCTGATGGTGTGAGGGTACCACCGTGCTAGACTGTTTTTAAAAGGGGTCATGGCTCTCATCATCCATAATTTCCTGCAAAATGGAACAAATGGAAGCCGATCCCTTGTCGTGTGTTTGCAGTCCAACAGGGAGACCATGCAGAAGAGGAGAAATTCAGGGGTAAAGAGAGTAAGATGATGGGGCCATGTAGGGCCAGTGGAAGTGTCTGACTGTGCTAGTGTGGCTGGCATTGTGATTTACTGCGCCATGGCCCAGTAAAGTGAAAGAGGTAAGCTGCATGTTGGATGGAATAACATACGGGACGGAAGTGGTCCCCCAGTATTCTGCTTAGAAATCACTGCCATACAACACGAATGAAGAATAAGAACGGGACAAAGTGGGTGGCGACCTGTCATAAAACTGGCTGACGCAGAGGTTGCTAGTGCAGATGATAATGCCGTTTGATGGCTATTTCCATCAAGTGGTAGAGGTTTGAAAGTAGTTACCACAGAAGAACAGGATGCAAAGTTTACATGCAAAGTCTAAAACTAAACAACAGAAGTTGTGGGTGTGGACACAGTGGCAGACTCCATCAGATATTTAGTGAAAATTGAACAGGGGACTGCACTCTGGACCACTGAGATGAAAATCCCAAACACTGTTCCCACACAACGTTGAAAAATGTCTGAAGCTGTCCTCATTTTGGGTCCAGTATCGTAAGAGGCACTGTCTGTAGGTACAGTTCCCATGAGCAACTGTAATATCCAGAGGATTAAAGTCTGAATCCCTGGCCTTGCCTGTCTAAGGGGCATGAAGAAATATGGAATCAGTCTTGAACAGTCTACCTCTGTGTGTGTGTGTGTGTGTGTGTGTGTGTGTGTGTGTGTGTGTGTGTGTGTGTGTGTGTGTGTGTGTGTGTGTGAATTGTTTATTAACAAATTAAAAGTAACAGGATTGCATTACCCCAGTTCAGTCGACTCTTTTAATCACAAGCACAGATAAGGGCCCAAGAAGCTAACTCAGTAACGTCTCCTGTGCTAAACCTTTAGGCACCCAACAGGTGTCACATGGAAATCGTCACCGAGAGACAGCTGTCCTGAAAATTACAACTGATTTTATGGAATCCCTCGACAACAATAAGTTCTCTGTTTTGGGCCCACTCGACTTTTCAGCTTCCTTTGATGTCATTGACCATTTGATCCTTCAAAATATACAATACTCTTTTGGTATTTCTGGCTCAGCTCTGTCTTTACTTTCTGCCTAACTGACTAATTGTTCCTGGAATATCTGTGTACATTAACACTGTTTCGACCAGCTTATCTGTCTCATGGTGTATCCCAGGGTTCTGTTCTGGGATCCATTCTGCTTGTGCTGTATACTATTCCTGTCTTTGAAGTCATCAGCTGTCACTCCATGCTGCATGTTTTCGCTGATGGTACTCAGCTTAACCACTTTGTGATTGTCTCAGAAGCTGATATGCTGATACCTTGGACGCATGTGTGCATGTCTAACCTTAAAACATGGATTGCTCAAAACAAACTACAATTAAATAAAACAAAACTGAACTGATGTTTGCCTTTTCCTGCATACCGAGTGAGGCAGTCCGTTTTCACATTGTTTCTGAGCATTTTAACTCAGAGTTTAAACTCTCTCTCTCTCTCTCTCTCTCTCTCTCTCTCTCTCTCTCTCTCTCTCTCTCTCTCTCTCTCTCTTAGTAAGTGAAAGAAATATCTGAAGAGAGGGGATAAGAAGGAGGGAACGTATAGAGTTCTGTTTTTGCAGAACTGGGTAATGACAGGCCTACACCTGGATAGAAAAGTTTGACCTACTCAGACTTTTTTCTTTTTTGGTTAGTTTGTTTTCCTTTCAATTGATACCTTGGCAAGATTTATGGCATTCAAATTGTGCGGCAGAAAGAAAAAGTTAATTTAGCATCTGAGGTAATTTGTTGTACGTAACATACATGACGTCTTACTTTATTTGATAATGATATCATGATTAGTACCCATTTTCTGTATTTTTGCAACAATGTAAGATTTACAGTGCATTGTCACAGTGTTTGTAAACATCTCTTATTGCTTTGATACTGTCTCACAGTTCTGGTGGAGGAGGGGGGGGGGAGGAAAAAAGTTGTAGTATGCCTGTTTGATCATTCATTGTCTTACTAATAATGTTTATGTAACATTTTTTCTTTCCTTTTACTTATTTACCTCTTTTTCATTGTTATTGTTATCATTGTTCTGACTAATACCAAATAAAGAGCAGGGCAGGGCATGAAGGGCAAGAAGTGCCACAGAATTTGAGACTTTTTTTATTCGATTGCTGAAAAAGAGGATGATGAAGATGATGCTACGGATTTTCATTTCGATCTGAGACTGCATGACAGGGCTTTACTCTACGCTTACTTTCATAATAAATCCTGGTGTCAACTAGGCCCGCGAGATACAGACACTTGCAGTGTTGGTCGGGAAATTTGAGCAACACTCTCAGAGACGCATCCAGTAAGTGGATGAAACTCGACTGTGCGGTCCCAGTCGTCCCAACTGAGCCCTAGCAAACTCAACTCTGAGTAGTAGCCGGTTGGGACAGAAAAATCTCACATGACTCTGATGGGAGTCGAAACCCGACCCCCCAGCCAGGAGTCCACGACGCTAACCACTTCGCCACGGCGGCTGGTATTATTATGATATTATTACTGACCAATAATAACTATGTCATTTTCTGAAGATAATCACATGCACACAGACACCTGCATGTAAACACACGCACGCGCGCACGCACACATACACGCACGCTTGCGCGCGCGTGTTCACATACACAAGCATTTACATGCTCTCTCACACACACACACACACACACACACACACACACACACACACACACACACACACACACACACACACACACATACATGCATGTCTGTTTTCGCACAAAACACGGGCATACATACATACACACATATATGTCCGCACATGCGTGAGCATACTCTTACAAGCTCTCGGATCACACCCGCATACTCTTGCAAATGCACACACACACACACACACACACACACACACACACACACACACACATATATATATATATATATATATATATATATATATATATATATATATATATATATATATATATATATATACTGACATATACTCATAGGCCAGTGCCCACCTATGCACGGACACACATGCATACACACGTGTACAAAATGCAAACACACACACAATTATGATAGTGGCACAGACAACGTTAGGAAGGTACCCAAAGTTTTACCAACGCCTTTCATCTTAGTAATAATTTTTTCGTTTGTCTCTCAGCTATAAATCCCGCGCAGTGTGGTCTCCAAACCTGGCAGACGTGGTGTAGTGTATATGGACTTGTCCACATGCAGGGACACTGAAAGTGATGAGAATTTAAAAGGAAATGTCAAGTTTATAACATTAAAAATATTGCTGAAGATTTTATCATTAGATGATGAACAGAACCAGTATTAATATCGTCATGTAGCAGAAGACCGGAAAGGTCCTACAACTGTTAATCAGCCTGCTAGACGTGATCTTATTAGAATTTGTAATTCTGTACCCATCGTCAACACGGCGCAGGCCTCCAAGGGTGGTACTGAACTGCTCAAAAGGCAGGTGGAGACAGTGCTTCTCTGGGTCCTCCCCAGCACCTTCGGGTGTTTCTTTTTCTTCTTTTCTGTAATTCCTAACAAAATCCCAACATTACCGTTTACCATGCGGGCGCGCGCGCGCGCGCACACACACACACACACACACACACACACACACACACACACACACACACAAGCACACAAGCAAACACGCACGCATGCACGCATGCGAGCGCGCGCGCGCACACACGTACACACACACACACACACACACACACACACACACACACACACACACACACACAAGAAATCAGACATGACAAACCCATGTCCTCAAAAAAAATCATGTAGTGGAACAAATTCGCACTACCTGATTAATCACCGTGCTTCAGCTAACTATCAGATACTTGTTTTACTATCTTTGAATGTACACAAACTCGACATTATTACTATCCTCCTGTGCACGAGAATGCACATCATTCAGAACAGATTAAGACTGCCATAAATATTCATGAAAAAATAGAGGACAGCTTTTGCGCTTCTCCAGTAACAAAGTAACATGCCTGATGTACATTCTTGTGCGGCGAGTCTAAAGTCAGTGATCATTTAATTTTAACATCGTGTCTGTGTACTTGCCTAAAGGGCCCAGCGAGAAGAATATAGATCGGATAAACACATTCAAGATTCAAAATAGAAATGGTTAATATGTGGCGATTTTAATGCTCATTCTCCATTTTGGGAAAAGGAAGGACTGTATAACAATTATTAGTAACTGATTCATTGAAAATATAGTCGATTCTTGCCTTTATCTATTAAATGACGGAGGTGTAACGAGAATTCCTGATACACGAAAGCACAGGGCCATCGCAATTGATGTTTTTTTTGTTTTTTTTCACCAGTTCTTGTTCCTAAATGTACCTGGGAAACGCACACTGATACTCTAGGTGGTGATCATCTACCAATTATTGTTAGTCTCAATGAGTAATCAGCGCAGCATGGTCAAAAGAAAGATGTTATCCCAAATTCAACATGGAAAAAATATATAAAAATATTAAAAGCACAAAATACAGACGATATAAAATATGAGAAAATTCATACTTTTCATTCAAGATTCGCAGAAGCTGTTTTCCAGGCTGCTTATTTCTCTATTCCTAGATATCCATCGGTAAAGTCGGATAAACACTCAGGAGATAGTTGGTGGAATTCACACTGTGAAAAAGGTTGTAGACGATAAACTTGAAAAATATCGAATCTATTTGAAAGATGGAAGACCAGAAAATCATCTGTCAATGAACAAAGCAAACTATTTCTGTAACAGAACAATAGCTCAGGCCAAGCGACAGTTCTTGTCCACATTCTGTACAAATGAAGTTTACAGGCACAAAGACCTTCAAAGAGTGTGGTCAGTAGCAGAAAGAAACTCGTGGAGAGCGTGGCAGCAAATAGTCCTTAGAAGAGAAGCCCCTTTCAAGTAAAATGTTTCTGCCCTTATCTCCTGACACTCTAAGGGGGGGGGGGGGGGGGGGGGTTGGGCCACACCCGGCTCATGACTCCGGATGTCCCTCTGCTGCCCCCTTTTTTCCCTACTTGGGACGAGTCATGGCTGGGGTTCGAAACCCATGACCCTCTGGACATGTTCATTTTCCACTTAATGACTCAAACCACTGAGCCACTGGGACACCTGATATTTGTAGGAAAGTTAAGCAAATCAATTAAAACAAACAGAGCACACATGAACAGAGCAAAATAACGTAAGTTTTTACACAAAGAACACAGGTTCCTCTGACGCACATTCAGTAAAATCCAATATTGAACTGATGACCAAAATATCAAGTAACAGCCATTCCTCTGGTGGACAGTAAGATTGCTAAAACTTGTTCCAAGTGAATTCTATCATTCAGGATAGAAGAAGTCTTTCTTGTTACTCCCATCCCCAACCCATCACCCATTGCAAGATTATTCGAATTCGCCCGCCAACAGAGCTCTCTTTCCTTTATCTTGTCAGCCTGTCACAGATGCTTTAATGAATAATGTTGTAAAACATAAACTGAGAGTTTGCCGAGTATTTAATGCTTACAGCCTACCATGACGTTTGACTTTACTTTTACGGGTTATTTTGAGTTTCTCAACACTTTTATTGTTTCCCACATCTTTTTTAGATTTAAGGTCAAACCAACACAAAGGAAATCTGAATGGTGTTTGCATTGGATCAAATATATGATGTTGGGGACAGAGGACTTATAATTTTCTTCCACGTTCTAACATCTCTTACTGCCAGCAACTATTATTTTCTTGGAGAATGTTTTTTTTTAAAGATTATATGTAAATGCACATATATGAAAAAGGTGGGGCGGAGTGGGGGGAGCTGGAGAGAGAAAAGGAAAAACAAAAGAAAGAGAAAGAGAAAGCAAAAAAGAGCTTGAGAGAAAGGAGGGGTTGAGGTAGTAGCAATTGTTTTTTTTTTTTTCGAATCAAGGATGACCAAAAATTGTTGTTCAAAATGAGTATACTAAAAGCCTACATTTTTGTAATCATCTACAGATCATATCTAGGTGAGAGTTTAATTTGAAATTAAATCAAGATGGGATTCCATCCACTTTTGAAGTTTGGATTCTTGGGATTTTCTCCGCTTTTCTGCCAAAGTGTTGAACGTGTAAAGAAAGGGATTAATGGCAGAGTTTAGAGGTAATATGAAGACTGCCAAAGCTACATTAACTTCACCCGGTATGGGGACATCAGACAATGCTAAACATCCCACACACAGCCCTATGGGAAACCAGCACATGAAATCTGTCAACGCAATGGTGATCAGTCTCTGAGCTATGGTCATTTCTTGTGCCGATTTGCTAGAATTGGTCTTCAAAGTGTTGCTCTGTATGGACCAGTAGATGAATGCCTGGCCCACAGAGATAAGCAGAAAAACAGAACGAAGTTAAGAACAATCAGCATACCAAAAGAATAATGTTTTCCTTTGAACTCTTGCCTCGTAACTGGCAATGGAACACAGATGCCTGTTTGGGAATAAAACTGCCAGTGGGATGTTACTGGAAGTAAAGGCAACGAGGCAAGAAACCAGCCAGCAAGCCAGATCATCAGACAAACTATTCCTGCTGATGTCCTCTCAAACCGCACTGCACTGAATGGGAAGCATAGAACAATAAAACGGTCTAAAGTGATCAAACAAATCATCAGAGCTGACACCTCACTGGAAAGCAGAGACAGAAAACCCGCCACTTTACAGGCCACGCTGTTTTTCCACGTGTCATCATGGTGGAGGTATCTGCCACGGTAATGGTCATCAGCTACACCAATAACAGCCATGTAAACACCCATAAAGAAATCCGCCATGGTCAGGTTGGTAACAAACACACTGAATCCACTTGAAGAGGTCATGCTTCTCCTTAACAAACGTGCACAGAAAACAAAAGACATTGCCCAGACACGGACAGACAGGTGACGAGCCACAGAAACCTCGGTATGTCCATGACTGTAGTAAATCTTCACATGAGGAAATTTCGTCTCTGGGGGCATGACAAGACGAAAAGTCAAAGTTAGGAGGAAGAATTTCATTACAGCATAGTTTATAGGTTTGTGAGGAAATGGTATGTAGCTGAAAAAAGACCTGTAAAAATGTCAGGAGGGAACGTTTTGACAGGACTTCCGTGGATGTACAACTCAGTCAACTGCGGTGTGTGCTGAAAGCCACCGGAACCTATGGTATGAATGTCAGTAAATGTCAAATTCATTCTGCAAGGCAGAAAACTGTGCCAAAACTTTGGAATCAAACTCTGTCAGAGCCGTGTGTGACAGGTCTATCATCGACAAAACTGGTTTTGGGATGTCAGAAGAAGAAAAATCAGTGGAGAGCGTCGTGACTGGATTGTTAGACATGGACAACGATTGCAAATTTTCAAAACCAATAAAAGAACTGATATTGATATGTCGTAGGTTGTTGTCACTGAGGTCAAGGAACCTCAAGTTTAACAATCGTATACCAGGTACGAGGGTCAGAGAGCAACTGGCAAGAATAAAACGAACAAGATAAACATTGCTACTGACATCAGACAGTGTCATTCCAGAGCCTGTAGCATCCAGAGAGCGAATCTGAGGGAAGGGCGCTGCATTGAAAGGCTGAAAACAACGCAGAGAATGAACCCGACAGAGACAACCTGCAGGACAAACAACATTACACCACAGTTCATCATCGTACATTGGACAGTGAGGCCAGCCATCACACACATGATCGCTATGAACACAAATTCTTGACAACCTGCATCGAGAGAAGTCCCGGACATTTTGTTTCCTCACATCCTTCTTCGTCTTCATGATCTACACAGTCATTCATCCCATTGCATTGCATCGTGTGTAAATGGGCAGACAGTC